>WURS02456490.1:0-13855 GCA_011762765.2 Rhinocypha anisoptera | reverse complement strand
CCCACCCAGTTTCCATCACTCCCACCCCTCCACCATCCCCGCCCAGAGGGGCGTCGCGTCCCCCAGGGCATCGTGCTGCGTCCACCATTATTTTTTTATCCTCTCTCGCGGAGATAATTCCGAAATAAGCGGAGGCTGCACGACGATATTCGCCGGCGCAGAATGGAAATTTACCGAACCTTGACTGGAAGAACGAACTGTGGTTACTCTACTCTCTCTCTCTCTCTCTCTTCATCGAGGAGTATATAATTGCTCGCAGTCACGAGTGGTGGCGGCAGTAGAGGGTAGGGAAGAGAGAGGGTGCGAAGGGGAAGGGTTTTTCCCTACATCTCGAAACGGCGGGCGCAACGTTTTCTGCAAAGACGTTGTGCCCCTCTAAGCATCTCCCACACACACGATCAATATCCACAGTCTGGTAGAAATATTCGATGATTATCACGGCTGGACAGGAGAGACGAACACCGTTGCCATAATTTAAATGAAGATTTGATGGTGTCACTTGGTTCCAAACTAACCTATCGTTAGGAGAACGAAGGATGAATAATACAAGGCGATGAACTCTTTTCCATCATTCAATGACCTAGGAACTGATTATAGCATTGCATTAATTCCGATGAAATACAATTTCAAAATGAGAAATTCAAAATTAAGAACTAAACCCCTAACAAAGGTAAATTAAAACCTTATAAAATGATGGAAGCCACCTCACTTGTAAGTAGCATAATAAAAATGTAATATACACTATGCGTTAAAATCTATTCTAAAATTAAAATCATATTCATAAACTTTTTTCACACAGGAAATCATAGCCTTCACCTGAAAAATGCTCTTATAATGCTCTCAATTCCAAATTCCGAATTTTTCAATAAAATGGTGGAGTTAATCATATTCAGATGTGGCCCACATAGGAGGTGGAATACTAATAAAGAGAGTAAGGATACTTAATTGCATTATTTTCCATTAGGAAAATGTTCACAGTTTTATTTATGATTGCGTACGCATCCTGAATGGCATGTGCACTGGAGACCAAAAGATGACACTATATGTGTCCGACAACTAATTACTATGGTATCCAATCTTATTATAATGAACCAAAGATCACGTTGTGTTCATGAACCCAGGGGTCTCTATTGAGGCGGCGTACCTAGTTGCGAGTTAAATATATACATAATAAAGTAAAAGTGACTGAGTATTTAATGAGAGACAAATTTGTTGCTAGCAAGTGTTTCCTAGAGAAAAATTAATAATCTAAAGAATCATGAAGTCAAATAGGATAGTATTTATCGGTGTGAGAGAGTATATATCGTGGTATCGGATGAGCAAAAAGTTTTGGCAAGGTTAAGGCCTGGCGTGGGAATTTTGCTATGGGAGCATTTAATATCTTGCTCTAGATGGCATTGCTTAGATACATCTTAAGAGTATTCAAAATAAAAGAAATTATGCCTAATTCCCATAATCCGAGGTTTTCACAGAAAAAAGAAATATATATTATAGCTCCATATAGCTTAAAGTTCTTAGGAGAAGTGAATGGCGTTTAGAAAAACTGAACAACAGATATAAAGAAGCTTGAGTGGAAATAAAGAAAAAGAAGGCTGTATATGGAAGAGGAGAGAAAATTAAAATCAAAATGGAAGAGGAATGCACAGAAGAAGTGGAGAAATTATGTATTTATAGAGTTTATGGTAACGGCGGTGAAATGATTTGCTCAACAGGGAAAAGGAGAAGTTAAATTATCGCAAAAGAGGATTTCCGAAAGAAAAGATAGATACTCTTTGCACCGTTAAAGAAGGAACTGAAGAAGAAATTACCAAAGTGGAGGTACATAAGGTGCTACATATGGTGATCTTTATAGGTCAGACTATTGGGCAATGAAGAAAGAGGGTAGGCTGGTTGCCCTGGAGATATGAATGTGGAGAAGGATGGTGGGGGGGTGGAGAGAGCTAAAGAGACAAAGTGAAGAACTAGGAGGTGTTGAGGGGAGCCGGCAGGGCGTTGATGGAACAGACAAAAAGAATAATTGGATAGGATACTGTCCGAGAGGAGAATGTTTGTTGGTGGAAGAAGATATGGATGAAGGAAAGTGGGGGGGAAGGAGGGAAAGGAAGCAACTCTTGTTTAACTTCAAAGTAGAAAAAATGTGGATGGGAATGAAAAAAATGATGGTGATTTATTCCCTAGCTGCTATTTTATCTTATAACACGACGAGTTTGAGCCCAAAATTATATAATTTCCTCACTTTAATCCATCTTCCATGCTTGTAAACGACCACAGAGATGAGTTTCGAGGTATTTAGCGAGAGTTTTGCAATTTTTTCAGTTTTATCCTTCAGCATCATCAGCAGCATGTCTGTTCGAGGCCCATCCTTGCCACCCACCTCACCTCCTGTGGAAGTCGACCTTCAAAACACCCATGATGCACCGCCGATCGGCAATTGGCAAAGGGGCGGTTCTCCTCTCTCCACCCCTCTTTCTCTCTTCAAAACTATCTTGTCACGTCTTTACGAAAAATTAAGCGATACCCAAACCCCCATCAAACCTTTTCGTTTCTCTGTCAGGTAACACCGGCACGATTAATTTTTTCCAAGGGCCTTAATCATTTCGCCCTAATTTATCCATATCCTTTTTGTTACTCACAGAAAACCAAGATTTTTTAGAAATATTAGTAGAGTTATCATTTGAAAACTATTACTCAAACGTTTACATCTTCATTACGATATTATGCAGCTAGGCAAAGTTTTGTGGTAATAAGAAAATAAAATGCTTGTAATTTCCTTCCCTGCTATCACGCACGTTATATTCACGTCTCATCGCATCACATCTAAATCTGTTTAAGTCACATTGGAATAAGGTCGTGAGCATTAAAACCTTCCCAATTTCTTTGTTCCACACAATTTCTAGAGTTCTTTTGCTGAATTACGGTGATACTGACTGTGAGAAACATTGTGAGGAACAAAAGGGTTCGTGAACTTCAAGAGAGGAAAAATGAAAAAGAAAGCGTCCACCTGCAAGGCAACTATTATAATTGAACGTAAATTTAATTTTTAAGGATTATTATGAACTTAATCTGGTACTTGACGCTTACTAAATACCAATGTCGGGTGCTTCAGTGAAAGCGTCAGTTTTTATGTAAGTTTTCTTTCCGTGAACTTTTACTGTCGATGCAAAATAATGGGCACCGACCTTAACCGAGTGTCGATATATGAATGCTCACATGAAGAGTACCATTACATGGATCCGGAACCTGGTTCACCAGGAAGGACAATACTCGAAGATTTTTGAGATGTGGGTTTGGAGACGGGTTTAAGTTCGCCGAGGAGAAGAAACTAAAGAAGTGCCGAGAATGGAATGGCAGGGAGGAGGATCAATTGTTGGGGGGGGGGGACCGAGGTGAACAAACCTCTATTTGATGAGCGGGATATCCCACGCTGAACGCTTACATTTCTGACGTAATTAATTCTCCGCGGGAGCCGTTTAATCATCACTTTATCTCGTCTCCAAACACTTTAGGAAAGATTTCATTATTGGAGTCGCCATCACCACGCTCACGGGTTACATGGCCTTTTTTTGTTTTATCAGACGGAACGTGCGTTATGCAAATAGGTGCATGAGTTAACACAGACAGATCTGCATAAATACATACAATATTGAACAAACAGAACAATGAAACACAGACAAAAATAAATAAAAGACGGAACACTCACATATTTAAAAATTTTCGATCATCCGTTCTTCTTCAGTGAAGGAGTAAGACTCCAGTCTTTGTTTCATTGCTATGTGTTTGTTCAACATTATTAGTGCTCATCTGAGTTTTCCACTAGTATATATATATATGCATACGCACACACTCGCGGGAAACTCAGATGAGCACTAATATATGTTGAACGAACACAGAACAATGAAACATAGACACAAATGAATAAAAGACGGATCACACACACAATATAAATCTTCGAGCACAGCTCTTCGTCAGTAAAACTTACTTAAGAAAGTTACTTACCAAAGTAAGTTTCTTGGTAATTCTTATTTTTAAAGTAAGAAACTTACTTAAGAATAAAAGTTTTACTCCTTCACTGAAGAAAAGATGTGCTCAAAAATTTTATGTGAATGTTCCGTCTTTTATTCACTTGTGTCCATGTTCCATTGCGGCGTGTGTCCTGTGTTCGTTCAACATATATATATATATATATATATAATAACTACAATAGGAAATGCTTAGAAGCGGCAACAAGCAATTAGCACAAAAAACTAAGTACTTAGAACCTAATAAAGAGGATACAAACAAAAAGATCACTAACAAAAATAATTATTTATACACCCTGACTTAGCAAGAGAGGTAGTGGTATGCATATATGGTGCCCATAAAGTGACAATAGTCTAAGTTCGACACAAACTTATATCATGAACTAAAAATTGAATAATTGAAAACCAGAAATTTAATAGATAAGAGTCAATTCTCAAAGCAAGATTTGTATTATTATTTTCAACAACTGGCCGGTTTCTTCAATAAATTCCACAGATTGGAGATAACCCGTGTTTAGGGAAGGAAGGAACTTACTTTCTGTCTTTCATTCTTTATTGAAAAATAATTGACTGGGGTGACAGTAAAAACCATTGTTAAAAATTCTCAAAGCGATGAGGCAGGAAGTTACGTACGGAAGGTATCGAACAAAATAATTGAAGCTGTGGATTCATAAAAACCGCGCAGACAAAAGTTGTAGTTTGGCGCACCGATAAAATCAATCAGATTAACGGTGGAGAGTCGACATCGGATGACGTAATCTTCTGCAGCCTTACAAATGAGTTGTCACGACAACCTGGATATCGTTCGTAAACTTCGGTCAATTATTCCTGGAGGGGAGGATTAACGCCTGAGAGAGCGAATCGTAAACGCCACGGCGACACAGCGAAGGACGGAGATTGTTTGCACCAACGATGTCCTGTGATGGTTAAACGGTCATGTTGCATTAATTCGATTTCCCATATTCTTATTTGGCTAGAATTTATGTCCTTTACATGCATTTGATCAAATTTTATGAAATTTAATGTACTGATTTTTTCCACCTTCTCGGTCGATATCTGAGATCTTACGTTCGATTTCAATTCAGGATAATCTTTGTGCGAGATGAAAATTAGGAATAATGCGATATATGATGTCACATGTAATATATCGTATACTCCTCGAGTACGTTCCAAACTCGCAAAGGCAGTCGCCGATACAATACTGAAATCAAATCATGGAAACATGTAGCACGTATACATTAAACATTAAGCTGACAGTATAACTAAAAGTTAAATTTTTGCATAGTAATTATACGCATTAAAATTTATAATAAAATTTTTTTAATGAACTGCTAGCAATTATAAAATATTAATCACTAAGAGTATTCTTATTGCTTAAAAATAGCCATCTCGTAACTCACAATGGCCAACGTCACATATATCTTATGAATCAGTCGGTACACACGTCTCCTCGTGTGTGGATGATAATTGTTTGACTTTCAACATGATTTCAGTCACTGATAAACTAATTTTAGTAATTAACAGAGTTGTCACACAGCCAAGATGGAACAGTACCTCAAATATTTCGCTCGCTGGAACAAACGTGCGCAAAAATATCGTCTGTTAGAATTAGTCATCTCTCTGCTTTATAGGTATTAAAAATGGGTAATATGCTTATCTGATTAAACTCTGACAGTCTCAGCATTTGGTTGAGGTGTGACTTACTTTAGCTGCTTTCCAGTATTGCAATGCTCCTGCAACTGAATGTGTACCACGAATATTAGCTCCCAACACTTGACAAAAATGTGTTACATTGGAGTTACAGATCGATCTCCATATTTTGACACTACGGTCTGGAAGAAAAATCGGTATAATCCGAAAAAATATATATGAAATTAGAACGAGTGCCAACTGTAGTACCGACATACACCCTGCAGAGAGAGGAACCGACCGGGTTAGTCTGGTGGATATCGAGTTCACCGGCCAACTCAAAGGTCGCCGTTCGAGCCCCGCCCAGAGCATGGTTGTTGTGTTGTCCAAGTAGGTTTTTCTTCAAATTTACTGAACATCGTGTTGACTAATGACCACAGCCATCGAAACATCCTATAATCAAAAATAACTCTAAAATACTGAGGGAGGATTTAATGACTACAAACTGGTTGGATAAATGTGGGTTTCAAATAAGTGTATTAATCATTGATATTTCATGAAAATTTCAAAGAAAATTCTTTAAAAATTACATTGTCTGTGGTACGAAGCGAAAGTTTTACTTTGATTAACCCAACTCCATTTCCTTACTGCATACTTCCTTACTGTAACTTCCTTCCTTACTGATCTATGCACTTCACTCGACATTCACTCAAAGTTTTTTGTGTAATACTACTCTTAATATATGACAAAACTGTAAATACATCAGTTTAAAATTTAACACCGTAATACAACTTATTTACTACTGTATTTATACTGAACGACTGTACTTATAATACTGTATTTACTAACTTCGAATATAAATTCGAGGGATGTGTTATGGTTATTTTACCCTAACGCTATTTTGTTTTGAATGTGGCAGTACCTGTTTAAACATTGGCTAAATTTTCACGCGCATAAAGAGATTGCCTTTGTTAGAATCTATATGCTATATGTGAATATTTTTGTAATGTCTCGTAACGACGAAATGAATCATTACGGAGTCAGTCGCTTCTTTGTTTCGAGTTTACCGTTGCTAAGGAGATTAATGTTGTTATTGATTTTTAGAACGAAAAGGGATGACATATTAAGGGAGAGGAGAAAGGACAGGAGAAAAAGAATGGCTCGTGGGCATCGTACTCTCGTAGGGAAAGACACGAGTAGGATCCGCCATTAAGCGATGTCGTTGACAATTACGCGGAAGCAAGGCAAATAGCATATGAGGTTGTCGAAGAACGGAGAAGGTAAAAAAAATATGGAGAGGAAAACGAACGTAGAAGTGATAGGTATGGTATGGTTGACGAGTGAAATCCAAAGGAAGAATGAAAGGCGGGTGTAGTAACAATTACTCAATATACATAATAAAAATACTCAAAGGGACTCCACAAATAAAATGTTGACGCACCAAAACCGAAGGAGGCGCCGAGAAGGTAGAACACAAATCGTCAAAAGGTTATTGTTTTTAGAGGTAGAAAAATAAAAACTTGTAAATTTCCACTAATATTATTTTCATTACAAATAAATTGTAAAAAAATACATATAAGTGGCAATTGCCAGGCTTATGAATTTTCCTAGTTCCCCAACTACGAAGGATTCCCACAGCGTTACACCTTAGACTGATTCTTACGTGAATGTGTCACACACTAATGAAAGAAAAGCGTCGTTCCATGCCAACGAACATCGTGAATGCCAACTCCAGAAGAACCGTAGGCTCGAAGTTAGATAAGGTCAGTCATAAATTTCAAACATAATTTGAACTTAAAAAAGAAAACCAGACGGCTGGCGGTGACAGAATTAGAGAGATTGTCCGATGTTCGACCATTCTTCCCCCCCCACCCCCATTTCCCAATGCCACAACTAAGACGCTTAGAACAGTTAAAAAAAGACCCTATTAAAACCCTCATCGTTCTCCTTTCGATAAGCTGGTGACCTATCCTTCCAAATCTACTCCCACCCAATCCCACAGGGGATGATGTCCTTTAGACGGTCCTTTAGGTTCGTCCACGTGCTCCGTTTGATTGCCTCGCCGAAGTGGAACGGTCTGTTTTCAGTTCTCAGATACATGGAAGCCACCTCCCACATCAAGTAACACTCCCCCGCCTTCGCCAAAGTTAAGTGCAAGGCGATTTTCTCGGCGAGAATTGAAAATAAAGGAATCTCACTCCATCCGACTTTCTATTCCTCCTTTCCTGGGGTGGCGTTCCCATCTTAGAATTCCACTAATTACGGTTCAAAACTCCGGTTAAGGTTAAATTTGCTCCGGTAGGTGCGTTCACACGTCTTTGGAATGTGAAAGACAGTTTCGCGCCCGAGTCCGGACGGTTCAAGCGTGGGGGGCGAAGCACGTGGAAGATTTATCGACACTCGATTAATGTGAGTTACGCTTACACTAAAAATTATGTGACACTTATCAGACTGCCAAGCTTCGATCTGCCTTTTTAATTATTGCATGCACTGTAATATTTAAGTACAGAAATTATTACTCCTACATTAAAGGTGCTTGTGCACATTGTGTAAACAGTGAGTTTGTGAAACTGTAATCCTTGTAAGTTGAATCACTTAGGTTGGTACGCTCGTAAAATATGAAATGCGTTTCTTCTGGTAATAACTTTCTTAACAAATGCCTTAATCAATATTTTTACCTTCATTTAGGTAATGCATCATTTTCCTCCTACTTTGATACATCACCGATAAATCTATAAGACCAATTCGGAAAGGATACTCCAGCCTTCTATCCTTCCGGTCTTGCAACTCGGGTCAATGAGGCGTTAAGAGTAACTCAATTGGGACGAGAATACTGTTTCAGGGTTAATGTCGTGGAACTTATGCATGATAAAAGAATAACACTTTCAGATTTCCACTTTTCCTATTTTTATTATACGATCAGTTTTCTTGCCTTACATCATTGTTACTTAACGAACGAAGAGGTACGTCACTTACTTGACCAAGATGTAAAGCATCAAAATCGTTCTTACGAATAATAAAAATTGGTAAAGTGGACGACTGAAAGCGTTAATCTTTCGTCAATTCCATCGGAAGATGATTTAAAAGAGAAAACGATGCAATCTTCCAATGAGAAAACACAGGGAAGCGATTGGGGGGATGTTTAGAAAAAGTTATCCATCTGCTATGATCCATTCGCAACGGCAAGACCGCGTAAAATTGATTTCGAAGTGGCAAACTATTGGGTATTCTCGTCTTCCCTAAGATTAGTTACTCATGACGATGACTTTCCTACATATCCAAAATATTTCACGTTTACTCCGATAGAGATTCTACATAATGAGCTCCTGAGCAAGAAAAAAACGGAACCCTAAAAGTGAACAAATATTTTTCTTTTTTTTTGGCTTTGTGGTAGTCCATAATTTATTAAGCTGTTACGTGAACAACATAAATTCAGGAGACCAAATATTGGTTTAGATGACTTACATCGCCATCGGGTGATTTTACAACATTTATTATTTGAAATATAACACTGCACCATCGGTTAGCAAAAAACGCGGGTTTAACCTCGAGCACAGTTCGAGAGGAAAAGAAGAAAAACACAGCAATTTCACAAAACAAAATAATTTATTCTTATATAAGTCGTAAGAATAAATTATTTCTTTTTGTGAAACAAACAGCAGTTTTTTTTCTCTTCTTTTCCTCAGGATGAACGAATTTCACATAGCTAAGACGAAAACCATCTCTGAACAATTCGAGACTTTAAAAAGTATTGATGACCCTGAATTTTCACGCTCCTCAACCAGCATTAATTATACCTGCCTTTTCTAAATTATTAAATCTGTGACAACGAATGACTTCCGCCGCATTTTTCCTACACCTCCTGTTGTTCCTTCCCTAAATCTTCCTCTCTCTGCAAAGTTTTGCCACAGGGAGACGCAAAAACTGCTCATCCACACATGTGATTATCCATCGCAATCCTTGTCGTGACTCTTGTGCGCAAGGAAATTTTTTTACATGATGACAGAATATCAAAAATAAAGTTCAATAGAATCAAAAGTTACAGAATATTTCCAGAGAGGATGGCGAGTAATAACGGACATTGAAAAAAAAGCGTTTTCGCAAAAAAATCGAGCCGGAGAACATTTGAACTACAAAATATATGAAAAACGTATCGCCGACGCCTTTTGGGATGTAAAGACAACGAGGACAACGCTTTGAGATCCCAAAAATCGACGAAATAAATCCCCCCCCCCCCTCCCCTCCCCATCATTGTTCCAGGCGTGCTCAAGCTCATAGTTCATTGCTCCATTGTTTCGGTTTTTCATCTCCTAACTTTAGGGTTCGAGCAAACCACTCTTTTAGCTGCTAATCCGAAACAATTGTTGATCCATTCATCTAGTCCCTTAAGCATGTCTCACAAGCGAGTAAGTGCAATTAGTCGACGCTAAGGAAACAGGTACTAATAGACGCCCGTCTTATGTCAGTTCATACGAGCGTATTGACAATCGGATTCACGCCGGCGGGAACTCGGATAGCCGCCGGGCAGCAGGAAGATGACTCTATCTCTTCGGAGGTTTTTTTTTACCGGCGTAGACTTGGCTATGGACCCTCGGGAACGTCCCGGCGGACACCTCAAGTGAACCGAGGCGCGGCGCGGGGCCTTGCGTCGGCAGGCCGATCGATGCACGCACGGCTACGTCCGATGGTCTCAAGAGGTGCACCGAGAAAATACGGCCCCTGCCATCGGGTCGCGGGGAATGACACTTTCTGTCGCACACTACTCAACAGCGGCGCATGTCCCATTGCCCTCCCGCTTGGACAAATCGGACATTCCCGTCCGTAGTGGCCTAGATCGGAATATATTTCGTGTCCGCGCGATCGGTAAGGCCAGGTGACGGCCGATTCCACATGGGAAATTTCGAGTTCGAATCTTCGCTCCCCCCCCCCCCCCTAGTAGCTTTGCTTTTCGTTCGTAAATGGTTTTCACTTTTAACAAGCCATATGTGGTCCAAAGTTTCCGTAATAACATCTATTTCACGCCGATTACGTCTCTATTTAAACAATATTAGATTCGATATTTATACCAAGTATCAAACCTAATATTGCTTATTTTAGGATTCCACCAGGTGACGGCTTCCTCAAAGACTTTTGTCTCTATTTGAGCGTATCTCATCACAAATCTGGTCCATACTCCCACCGAAGTATTCAACCCGAAGTTTTTGCCTTGTTAGGTGAAGCTTGCGCTCACATATGTAGTTCTAAGCTCAAATGGTGCGTGAAATTTACATATCAGGGAAAGTGGGGGGGAGGAGGGGACAGATCCCCTTTCTCTCTCCCACTTGCAGTTTCCCGAGTAATTAGCCTCCAGCTGAAACCCAAGAAGAGTGATTCTCTGAGTACCATGGGTGACTGGAAATGTCCAAAGGGACTTGGACCCGGTCCCTCCGTCTATTAGCCAAGCGCTCTACTCACTGGTCCTCAAAGGTCCATACTTCTTCAACAACACTTCAGTTCGAAGATTGGTTGACCGCAGCCCCTTCCATCCTTTCCTATCCTGCGCTAAATCTCTTAACATTCCTCGAAATTTATTATTTCTGGCGTCTTCTGCAATTTTCCATATATGTATATGTGTATATATATATATAGGTTCGAACACTAGTGGAACGTATAAAGACACAGGACACAAAAAGAAAATAACTCACAGTGGTGAAGAATTTTCGGTGGAACCACCACCTTCGTCCGTTTAAGAGAGAATGAGCAGGGCGGGAGGCTAGAGGGAAGTTTGGGGGGTCCAATGGAAGGGGAGGTACGGAAAGAAAGAACGGAACGAAAAGAGAAAAAAAAAGACGCGGTGGAGAAGTCCCAATTAAACATCTTCCCCGAGTTCATCGGCGACCTACTTCCCTCCGCTGGAACGACCGGGGAGGAGGAATGAAAACACGGGGAAGAAAGGGCGGGCATGAAACGAAGAGTGGAACAAGAGACGGTCACAAAAGGAGAGAGATAGAGAGAGAGAGAGACGGAGGACTACTAATAAACGAAGAGTCAACGGGGGTAATCTTTCGAGTCATGCAGCCACTTCAACACCGCGACCCCTTCAACCGGAGAGTTCGTGGATGATAGGAAAGCATCAGGAGTACATTTCTTCCATTTCAATTTTGAAAGAGGAAAATAAACACTGCGGAAAGCTCGTCGAGGTTGTACCGTGGCCATCTCACGAGAAACAATCAAACGATTTCCAGAAATTACATTACTTTGTCACTTTCGTGGGCGTATTTTTTTTCTTATGGTCATTATTGAAAACTAATATTAAGAAAACGAGAGTAATAGAGATTTTCGAGAAGTAAGATGGCTAGGCCAAATATCGCGCCAGAAGGGAATAACTTAGAAGAGGTAGAAAAGTTTACTTATTTGCGAAGCATCATAGAGGAAAATGGACGTAGTGTCATGGATATTAGACGGAGAATTGCGTTATCAAATGTGGTATTTGCGAGTAAGAGTTGATGAGAGGGACCCCAGGTATATATTCGAAGAAAAAATTGGTGAAAACCCTAATATGGGGCGTATAATTACATGGATGCGAAACATGGTCCATGAAGAAGGATGAGGACCATAGATTGGACGCTTTTGAGATGTAGGTTTGGCGACGGAAGCAGTGTCGGTTTCATGGGTGGACTCAAAAGAAAATTTCGAGTGTAAGGTTGAGGGAGGAGGATTTGTTTGTTTGTCGGGTTAGTAGTGCCATTCTTATGTGTGCGTGATAAGGGAGAGTCTTGCACCCCTTTCGTCTCGCGCGGCGCCGCCCTTCCCCTCAGCTTTAACCACCCCGGGGAATCCCCTGTTTTGGGGATCCGAAACGGAGACGTATCAGACAGATATGACCTCCTTCCCCCTCTCCTCCTCTCCCTCCCTCCTTCCCTCCCTCTCTCCCTCTCGTTATTAACCGATGAATAAAATACTAACCTCCAGCGCTCATCAAACTCTTGAGCGAAATATATTTGTACCATTCGGGGAGATGTACCACACGTAATCCCGTACCTTAAAGGAACCCGAATGGTTTTCGGTGATTGATCGGATAAAATATTTTTTTTTGCTTCCTCGTTATATAAGAGTCATTCAAATTTCGCGAACCGGAATGCCCTCTTAAATACGAGTACGTATGTTCCTCAGCAGGAGAGCGACATCAAATATATCGACAAGAATTTCACCCTCTACTTCTACGTAGCGTAATCCCTGCAAGCAGCTGCAAGGGCGCGTTCCAGCGGTTGCCACACGCCACCCACGCATGCACTCCCGTGTGCAAGTGTTAAGGAGGCATGCATGTACACACTACTCAGAATGAAGCCACTCGCATGCAAAAGAAAATAGAAGGACATCATCCCACATCATGCGGCACCGTTCACTGCGAACATGCATGAAAACAGCAACAAATGCCATCACAATGTGCAGGGTCCAAGCGGGAACTCTTCCCCTTCTGAATTATTATCGACGCATCCAGCGATCGTAGCAGGCGTCACTTCGGTGGAAGTCCTTCACGATGATTATAGATAAAAAACACAAAAAAAAATGTACTTTGCCGTTCCACAAAAAAAAGTTTTATTTAACCGCGACCCGTTGCGACACTCACTTTCGAAAGGGGTCGCGGTCAAATAAAAAAAAATTTTTGTGTATAGGCAAAGTACATTTTTTTGTGTTTTATATATTATCATCATCATCATCATCATCATTGCGTTGCCATGCGTGACCAACTCCTTCGCCTGACTACCTTTGTGCACCTCAACACCGTACCCTCAACCTTCCACAGGTCATAAGGAAACACAAACTGGGCAAATTCCACAAATAAAGATTTTAATACGACCTAGGTTTCGCTAGTTACCAGCATCATCAGGTAAATATAACAAGTGTCTACAGGCGTATATATAGGGAAAGGAAAGTAGTGGTGGGAGGAAACAGGGGTGGAGGGGGAAGAAGGAGTGGCAGTAGGAGTGGACTGTCGTTGGTGGTCCACGGGAGGGTGTGGGGAATGGTGATCCTCCCCTCCGAATTTCTTCCACAGGTCATTTACGGTGTCTGGGGGGGGGGGGGTCCCATCACGTTTAAAAGAATTCTGAATTCACCTTCCGCGAACCTTCAGAAGTAAATTCATGCAGAAGATTGGGAAATAATTTCACAGCAATTCCACATAAATACACTTTATTTTCACGACCCAGGTTTCACCACGGCGT
>WURS02456480.1:0-13855 GCA_011762765.2 Rhinocypha anisoptera | reverse complement strand
CATTGTATTGCAAAGGAGTTCTCTTTAACTAATCTGTTGTCAATTTTGTCTCAGGACTGTTTTTTTAGTTTTGAGAGATCTTACTAATGCGGGTCAGGACCTGCTTCCTATCCTCACCCACGCTGAGTAGACCCTTAACTTTAGATATCCCCTTCCTGACACCGTTTATCCCCTCCCTTGCACTCCCAAAATCCTATACGGCCTTATCACCTTCCACGTCCTCTCCCATCACTAAGATCTTCTCTGAGACTTAAGAGATTGGTTTTCTGTCCCGAAGCGCTTTCCATCGATGTCAAGCATCGACTTCAAATTTCCCATAATTACAGTGAGTTAAAAATAGCCTCCTCCTCAGAGGAACGATGTTTATTTATCTTGTTTTAGCCAAAAAATTTCTGAATGCCGGGAATGAAATCATCGGTTTACTAAGTATGAGGTAACTTTTCTGTTTTAAAAAGACGATTGAAACTTTTGATCTCACACTTGCCTTATAGCTATAAGTATGCTAATTCTGCTTCCACCTTAACTGAAAATTATAAGTTGACACAATTCCAAATATTCAGAATAACGACTTTCAGAAGATTATGTAATAAAGGTAGTCATTGGTAATTCCTATGTATAATTTTGGAATAAACTCAACGCTCGTGTTATCTTTAGGTTTCCCCAACCTTTTATAATAATTTACTATTTGTTTAGGCAGTGGTGCAAGGCTATCAGTGTCAAGAAGGATTTTGTGCTTTTAAGAACCGTCTATGACCCTTTAGACCATTATTATATAAAATACTAATGAATAGCATATGTTATCTGATTCTAGATCATCCCATGTTCAAGCATCTTTTAAGATGTTTAATTTTGATCATAAGGAAATACTATTCACTTTACTGCATCATTGATGATTTTAGTTTATAAATATATTGGAGACACCAAATCTTGAGGTTTTTAACAGGCCCTAATTTATCAATGTTGGTCAACTACATTCAATCAGGACAATAATTCAATTAAAACCATTATTTAAATGTTCATGAAACATTTTCTTCGTAGTAATTCATGGACAATTAACAACAAAGATCTGATATTCACTAACTGCATTCACTTTATTCGACGAACACAGTTAAACTATTGATAAATCGCCTTGATTTCTTAAGAGAACTCGAAAATCATTTATTGATATTAAATCTTAATTATAAGAAAGAGAATTCATCTGAATAGCGTTCAAGGAGAAGATTGTTTCCGCACTGCTTGCTAGTCATTTCCAAAGCGTTATTGTTTTCTCTCTGCGCTGATTTTATTCTCTTATCTTCAGTCACTAATGTTAGTGTGTTTATCCTTTTAGTATATTTAGGTCACGCCTGTAACCTCCGCAACTCCTTTTCGAAAATGCAATCTGTCAGCCCCCTGTTCAATTCCGGTTCTTACTCTGTGTAAAAGTTAGAACTTAAATTACCCAAGTCAGAGGTAGGAAAATAAAAGGGATTTTATGAGCCATTATGTCGGATGCTCAGAATGTTGAGATGAATTTATCGTTTTTCAGGGTTTAATAATTTTTTCAGGTTTAATAAAAAATATATTTTAACTGGTAGATTTCCAATAATCATTTTTAAATGTATTAATATTTCATTTAAATAATCTGATTCCATTATTTCAACATTAATGATTCATCGCTATCTTTTTAGTGCTGAAATCTTAATTTTTTTACCGGTGGACTTAATGATACAATTAGGTTATTATTTTATGGCCAAATCATTTGTTTGAGATTACCTTGGGAAAGTGTACTTCACAGTTATGAGAAAAATGTTGCTCTGGTATAATATTTTACTAAATGTGTGAAAGAAAAATGAGGAATACATTATTTGCTACAGAATGCTATTTGCTACTTAATTTTCAAAATTGTATGATTAAATATCCAAAAATACATTATTCCAACCCATTCCTTCCAATTGGTGGAGCGGAACACACTTGATATGCGGTGTTGTAAATCTTGTTTACGGGATATAAGCCTTGGTATCATCTTTAACGTAGAATACCAACCTGTTGATGTCTGTAACGTAGGTCATTGATCCTTTCGTAGCGCCTAATTCTCTCTTTTCTCTCACAGCTCTTTCCCCTTTCGACCAGTATGCTATTATTCCGTCCGTAAATATTTACCACCAAAACTTCAATTAATAATAATTTAATGGAGTTTAAAATTAATTAAAGAGTATTTCATAGTTGTTTTGTGTAAAACATATGGATTTTTGTGTGTCAACAGCAAATAACTATTAATGTAAATGTAATTACCATTAATAAATGCTTGTGACAGTCCGTCATTTAATTTATCGCATCTTTGTAAGTGAAATAATTAGTTCTAAATAAGGAAGGAAGGATGTTGGACTTCTCATGTGTTCATTCTACACAAATTTTATTTTGAAGATTGCCTTTTTAAGGGATTTTATTCTAGTTTCCTGTAGAGTGAGCAACAAACCTCGATATAAGGAAATATTTCAACTCTCAATTTTTAGCCACTTAAGACTTCACGACTTCACTTCACACTTAAGACATTCATGTTGCTAAACGAGATTTACGGTGCAGATAAAGGTGGCCGGGACACATATGGTGGATATTATTGATTTTGATATCTTTATTTACCCTTGCACTGATTGAACTTTTCTTTTCCTAATTCACCTTTAAGGAAATTCGTGGATTATTTGCAATATTTTTAATCAAGTACAAATCATTATAAATGCAGGCGAAATGTAATTCTATAAAACAGTTTATTAAATATGTATCTAAGAAGGAAATATCAGAGATTTTCTACAGTAGTACTAGTTTGATTTCGAAGTTGTGAACAGTCAGATCTGGAATTAAATATCTACATTTTCGGAAATGTTTAGTTTTTCAAGTAATTTGTTTTATACTCATATAATTATGTGTAATATTCTATAATAGTCAAAAACGACAGGATTGGAGTATGTAACTCCACATACCTGTTGTGAAAAGTCTTGGGAGGTACGAATCACCACGATATTTTGCAAAATTCTACAAAACTCTACCGTAGAATTGAACATATAGAAGAGTTACTGGATGAATTTAAATTCATTTTAAACATAGGGAAGCTATTTTGGCCCGTAGTACACTCATATAAAATTGATTTTAAAATGGTGTACAGAAATCCACGGAACTCATGAATTTGGAAAAAAACTATATATATGTACATATGTATAATGTCGACTTAAATAGTTGTCAGTAGTAAATTTCGACTTAAATTACTCATTGTATGAAAGGTGTGAGTGCCATTCTTCGTGAATAGTAACTAATACACTATATATTCCATGCTGAGGTAATGACATATGGAATATGTAGAGGTAATGCACGAAGAAAGCAGAAATAAAAGACGCATAAGGTGGAAATGCGATTAAGGCAAGCATGTGTGCATTCAAAAAACGAATACGTAGTTGGGAAAGACGATATTGGGATTTGGTGTTAGGGGTGATATTAAATTTAAATTCCATAATTACTAGCCGGTGTAACAATGAAAAGCACTGACGTTTTTGGAATTAACCGTATAGCCTGTTGAATTTTACGTTTTTCATTTGATGAGTGAAAAGTAATGTGTAGGATATCTAAAAGTGTCCATTATGTCTATCAAATCTATTAACTTTTGAATCAGCAATTAACATTACAATTTTTACAACCGGAATTAGGGAACAGTTACAATACGTATCATCTGTTTATCTTTCCGACAAATTCCAAGTTCTACAATGTTTTCGTGGAACATTAGTTACTTTGAAAAGTTAATGTTACACATTAGTTCCCGGAACTCTGACATGAGAGCACCAGCGTAAACGCCAGGAAGTCACCTTATCAAACTCATTTCGGCACTTAACATCCAACCGAAGGCAACTTTTAAAGGAAATGTTAGAAAAGAATAGCCATATAAAGTATATATATATATTATATGATATATATTAAACGCTCATCACGCTACAGTAAAAGGGAGAAACAGCCTTTGATATTCTTCTTTTATCCGCCTTGTATCTACACTGCTCTATAACCTAACTTTTTCCCCATGTACGAGGAAAATTCCCATTCCCCATTTTCCCCTATATTTCAGTAAACCTCTGGTCTTTGGCGTATATAGAATTCTATTAAGTGTTTGAAGTTAATAAATCGGACCCAGCCGGCGAACAGAAGGCGTAACCCTTATCTGAGATAATGGGAAGAGAGAGAAGTCCGATACTTCAGAACCAAGCGTTGAGAGAAGGGAGTCTTCCACGGTATACGCTCACCTCCCTAATACACGATGTCTTTGCTCTTGTCGAATCGAAATCGACCCGTTGACCCTAAATGGCCGCCCTAAAATGCTCCGCTGCCAGCCGATCATGACTTATTCCACGAAATCACTTTCCCTGCGGCGCCGCTAAGGCGCAGACGATTCGACCCGCTGATAATAGTTCTCGAGGGAGTTTTTCTTGGCGTTTCACTGGGGAGAATCGTAGTAGAGGAAAAGGGCGCATAAAGGTAAGGGAAATAAAACCAAGAACTGGAAGAGACATGTCACAGACATACAATGATAGATAATATATTGACGTATTCCTCGAAAGGACGTGCTCTAATGCAAGCTATTTTTTTATAAGACACATTAGTCTGTGGAACCATAAGCCATCTGAGTCAACAGTTTGATGCTTTAAATAGTAATAAATTCACAGTTCGAACAATTCCCAGATTAAAGCACTCATCACTGTATTAACACCACACACGCACAAGTTACACTCGTTATACCAAAGGCAAAATAAATCTAAAATCGATGAAAATGTCCGGCCGGGTTAGCCTAGGGGTAGCGCACTTGCCAGCTAACCCAATGATATCGCGGGTTCTAGTCCCGCCCAGGGCATGGGTTTTGAGTTTGTCCAGGTGGATTTTTTTCTATGATACTAAGAGGTGCTGAATGACCATAGCCGTCAATGAACCCTATTGACAAAAATACTACTACTCGATGCAAAATTTACCGAATTAATATTCAAAATCATATAAATAAATCCTTAAAAAATTTATTTCGTGATATTAATCTAGTAAGTGAATTTATTTTCCATATAATGGTTGTTATGATCGGTTTTAATGTCCCTTACCATTGCATTATTAACTAATCAACACGTAACTTGATTATGCCAGAGTATGTAATGCTGAGTAGTCTTATGACTAGGCAGACGTGGGAAAGCATCAATCAAAGCAAGTAAAAATTCGGTCATATCATATTTTTTTGGTTTACAATACGTACATAATTGCTACCTTTTTGTGGTTCGTTTTTTCCTCTCCGTATATAAGGCATACTCTGTCAAAGTATGTGTGTATTGTGGGATGTAGGATGGAAAGGGAAAATAATTGCCAAAATATGAAAAATAGAAGCTATAAATATTTTTTAAAAAATATTCCACTATAAGACACATATTAGGTCAACCTAGGTTTGGAAGTACTATGTCATCACCAGATCCGATACATGGAGAATATGTCCAAATTCGGGACTTGCGTTGGTAGAAACAGAAGATATGAGAAGTGGAGAAACTATCTCTAAATGGAATAGATCTTTATATACTCTTAGTATTAGCATAGATGTGTGAACCAAATGAGGATAACATAGTCTTAGACGTGTTGAGCAAGAGAGAGTAGGAACTCTGGGAAACTGAAGACTTAAAAATGCACAAGTAATAATAATATTCTGGAAAACTTACTCAAGGGTTTAGCAACATTTTTAAGGTAAAAGCTTTAATGAGCTTATTTGAAGGTACCAATGAGGAAGTACGCTAATTTGGCCTTAATGTTTCGTTAACTCAACATTAATTTTTATTTAAGAAAAATATAAATCATTAGTATTTACAGACTATAAGGCGGATTGACTCTGTCGTCACTTTATGGAACAGTTTCAAATTTCAAAGGAATACTTCGTTTTTTCATATAAAAGAACTTCATTGCACTACCCGAATTTCAACAATACAGTCATAATCAGGTGTGAGTCAACACGAGTCAACACACCTGATGATGACTGTACATGTGAAACCCTGGTAGTGCAATGCAATTCTTTTATGTGGAAAACAAAGTATTCCTTCAAAGACTAAAAGGCATTGGGATCAGAAAAGGTAGTTTTAAGAGTCATTAATTAAAGATATGAGAAAAGGACAAATGGATTCTAAAGTGATGAGTTATTAATGAAAGAGGCGCAATAGCGGTATTGAGGACATTAATATTGAAAAAATAGAGCATATCCGTCATTTACCGTCAAATATGTCGGTTAAATATCTCTGAAAATCTACTTTACAGCGCTTACTGTAAGCGAACGCGTTCGAATAAAAAGATCCATTTAAAGAGTTTCAAGATGGAAATTCATAATTCTGAATCCCTTCTTTCCAGTTTTGGAGGAGCCTTTAAGCATTACATCATATCTAATTATGTAATATCTCCCACTTCTTGGATGTAAATGTTTTTATCGTAGCTTCCTGTAGTCGGTTCTTTCCCATCTCCAATTCATTTAAGATAATTACTGAAAATTTACCTTGAAATATTAAGTAATTGATTGTTAATATAACATTATCACTTTTACATTTAAGTAATACATCATTAATAAATTACTATTTCCTAATAACAATAAATAAAATTTATCATTAGAGCTCTAACGTCTTTCTTCAGCATTTTATTAAATACTTCTAAATGTTTGATTATTTAGTGAAAGACATGGTTGTATTCGTTTATTTTATCAAATCATATTTAAGTATATAAAATTAAAACATATTTATCGGTTTTTTATTCATATATAAATTTACTAAAGATTACTTACTAGAAAAGGTACCCTAATCATCTGCTTTTTCCTTAATTAAGTTCGTGTATTATTTTATTCACATTCACTTATTGAATGATTTGTGTAGTTTTTTGACATAAGTGCTACTTGATAAGTGTGAAGGAAGCCTTGATTGTGCATAAATGATAACAATCATATCATAGATTTAGGATGCTTCCCTAGGTTTCAGCCCCTAGTGAAATAAATAGACGGTAGACAGGTCAAGGAGGAAGGAAGAGATTGTTCGGTTCGGATAAAAGACGTTAGGTGGTCACCCATAATTAAAGAAAAATGCTTATGCAGCAACTAGACGAAGGCGATTTTTTTTTCTATGAAGGCTGAAGAAGATCCCCTTCCCACGTTCTCAGCCAGGTATAATGAATGAGAATTGGAACTGTGGAGGAACTGGAGTGATTATAGTGATAGAATGACAGGTGGGGGAGTATTAGTAGAACGAAGGAGCGATAGCGTTCACAGAACTGGGAGGAACAAGTAAAAATGAGCTTTGTAGGAGTTTTTATTGCTTCCGAGTTAATCCGTTTCAATAGAGTCCCTTTTCAGATACTATTCGATGGTTATGTAATTCAATGTTAGATTCAATAATATAACATTTCAGTACAATTTCACCTTTTTACATTGATTTACAATTGTACATTAACTGCCTTCCATTCCTATTTGACTCCATATCTCCAAGGTGCTAGGTTGTTGAATAGAGACTTTTCTTTTACAATTGCGGCAAAGAGAAACACTGAGAAAATCGCAAAAATGTAGAAAAGTGGTAGTAACATTTTACAAAATACATGTTATATATTATAATTAGGTATTAATATTATATATTATAAATACATATTATATATTATAATAAATGTTATTTGAATACTTTCCTCAAACGCAATTATTCCTTCTGAACCTTACTCGGAGAAAAATGTTTTGTTTTTCTATCTAAGTATGAATTTCTACATCTTCTTACTGTTGTGATTTAAAAAAAAGACACGGAGAAACTTCACTGGTTTGCTAACGTGCACGATTTTACACAACGCAGGCAAATGAAATCTTTGTCGCATTGCCTCTTATCGCATAGTGTCGCATCTGTAGTATGATTTGCCATTCACGACCGTAACTAATTAATTCCATCAGCCAATCCTGTATCAATTCTGCTTTTAAAAGTCGAATTGGAATAATATGTAAACGCAATTATTATTCCTACATTAGCTAAACATTTAACTAAAAATATGCCCTAAATCGAGCAGTTTAGAATTGGATTTATACATTCCTATTCTATGGGAAAGGTACAGTTATTTTTATTCTGTCAAATTTCATTGCATCCAAGTTCCGGAATATGCGAAAAACTGGTCAATTTCAACCTCTATAACTATTTTTTTATTTCAAAAGCCGCATTTTATCAGGATCTACCAGCTAAAATTATTGTTGTATTTAGTCAACTATTCCTCTGCCCCCATTCTGTCGTGATCGCTCTTTCATTCTCTCTCTCTCTCGCCTTCCCTCTCATTCTCTCGCCTTCCCTCTCTCTCTCTCTCTCTTCTGTCGTTGGTTCCAGCCTCCTACCAAAAGTCGCTTCAACTGCTTTCCAAGAGTCACACTTTAATTATTGCCTAATCTTTTCCCCTATTATATCCGGTTGAGAGAGATGTGGAGAAGGGTTATGGTAAGAGTTGAAAGAGGAGTAGGGGTGCAGAGACAGAGAGGGGGATTTTAGGATGACGAATTTCGATCGACCAACTGGGAGCTTAATTATTGGTAAACGGGACAAGGGAGGAAGAAGATTGTGGGAGAAAGATAATATTTCGATTGCTAAAATTCGAGATTGAGAAGCGAAGAAAATGGAGTTTGTATATCGATACTTGATTTCAGGAATAACACGACCAAATGGATTGGTACGAATGATGCCTAAATTATGTCCCACCAGTTAATTGAGGAACACTTCACCCCCCCCAGTGTAGATTCTCCTACTCTGTATGAATTCTTCTATAATCCGGCGACATCCTTTACTCGACCACTGTTTTCTTTGACCCGAATGATTGGTTACTAGCGTCGCATGAATAGCTAAAATATAATAAGACTGCAGCATTAGTCACAGCTTGAAGGTTCTTTTGCTCCCTTCATCGTCATCAACCACGGAGGACTTAAAGTGATGGGTGTGGGACGTATCACGATCGCAATTTAGAATAAGGAGAAGGTCACTGTAGTGGAGGATAAGTAGAATGGGAGAATAGGAAGACTGCGGCGAAAGTGACGTCGTCTGTGTAGTCCGATGGGAAGGTATAGGAAGAGAATGAGGTGGGGGTGAATTTTATTTTGGGTCGAGCCGTCTGTTATGATTTCGTATCGATTCATTCCCTGCTCACTCCACCCCCTCCGTCACCCTCTCGTGTTCCCTTCCTTGCGCACTCTTTTACTCGTCCCTCAAAATCTTTGGCTCCATCCTTAGCACTCACGCCTTACCAAATTTGTTCTCCTTGAGCTAAAAATAGTATTTTCTGTGATTCCATTTCTACCCCATTTACCTCCGACTTTCTTTTCAGCTTTATTTAACATGGAGGCGCATGTTAATCGGTTCTATCCAACCCATTCAAATGAGCATTAGTATCCACTATTTACCACTAAACAACTGTCCTTCACTTCAATGGCCCCAGTGATATCATTTAATTAACCGTTTATGGTACTCTTTAGTTCAGAAATAATTTACAGTTCCATATAATTTGAAATAATATTGTAACCAAACTTATCTCAATCTGAATATTTCATCTTCTAAGATGACAAACGTAAGACCTATCAATTGCGGATTAGAAGAGGAATTGCTGGGAAAATTCATTATGTTCTATCAATTTTTAAACTATGCGTCACATGAATTTCCTTCTATATTAATTAATTCATTTCAACAATTTATAAAGCTTGCTTTCTAGTTTATCAGGAAATATTAATGGTCGTTTTTAATATTGATAATCTCCCTCGTTGTGGGAAAATTAAAAAAAATGTTAAAACATCTCATTTTTTATTTTGTAATTATTTATTTATAACCTTTCTATGTTATTTCCTAACACTTCATGTCACTCCGCTCCTTCCTTCTCTCCTAACCACTATTCACAAGATCCCTTTCCTATTAAACCAGTGCCAACAACGCACTTAGTCCCGAAGGTCTCTTTCTTTTCCCCTCTCGCTCAACAATCTTCCTCCCTCTCTGCCTCTGACCACAACCTTGCATTTCCCCCCTCCACTGTTGCCAGCATTATCGATTACGCATTAACAGCGCTTTCTTGAAAAAAAGGTCTTTTTCATTTTATAAAACTCTTCCCACCACCATAGCAGCATTCCAATTTCTTTCACCTTCGCCCCTTTCTTTGCCCCCTCCCCCTTTTAGAGACTCCTCGCCTTCCTGTACACCGTATCCTTCCTTTTTTCTCCTCTTTAGATTCATCTCATCCTTAATAATCTTAACGACGCCGTAGTGTTTTCCATTATTTCAATCGTCTCCTTCTCGCGCTGTCTTATTCTGCATTCCTTATAACCTGAGATCGGAGACTAGGAGGGAATGGATGAAAAAAAGGGAAAAGTTTAAGAAAATTTTTAATAAACTTGTTGAGTAGGAGAAACATATAAAGCGTAAACGGACGCGAGGTGAAGGAGAGAGAATCATCAGTATGATTAAGAAATAAAATTAAAGACGAGAGCTGAAGAAGGAACCGAGGCATGCCTTTCTTTTCATTTGAATTTTTTAGTTTTATTAGATAGAAAATGCATTTTACTAAGCTTTGTCGGAACATTGACAATTTTTGAATGATTATTGAACAAATATGGAATATTAATTATTATCAAAAGAAAGAAAGTATGTAAATTACCCTTCAATCAAAAGAGAGAGGTTATTGGTATGCTGCGGTCTGCATAATGACATTGTCATACTGACAGAAAAGGTAGATCTTACGATAGTCTGCAAGAAAAAGGGAATACATCTTAAAAATGAATAAAACTAAAGTAGTATTGCAGAACAGGACAAAGGAAAACAATATATGTATAACCAATGAAAAAATACTCCAGTGAACCGTGGAACCAGGAAACCTGTTGACTACACGCACAAGAAGTAGAGGACAACACAACTTGAGGTAACTTACTTGACATAGCATGGTAAAGACTGAATCAGAAGGAACCGTATTATAAAGGAGCTGAAGAGATATGCCAAGGATGTGATAGACAGATGATTGAGAATGCTACAGTAACGAATTTTTGTATGAAGAGGTTAGCAGGCGGCAGGGCAGCTAGTAGTGTTGCTATAAACCAACCGGATTGATTGCCTTTGATAATGTTGTATTTGAGGGTGTAACTGGATGTATTAAAATGCGAAGTGCAATTTCCCTCGATATTTAAGACACTATCAAATTGTTAAATCACTTTTTTCTTGAATATTTTTTTGAAATTATTTTACGCCATGCCAAATTATTTATTAGTTACGCCGTTACACGCTTACTCAATTAGTGGACATTCATTCACGTCGATTGTTTAATTAATGTTGAACATGGACTGGTTTAATTTTATGCGATAACTCTTGGTATTATTTACCGAATTTTCTATTGAACTCCTTCTTTTCCTTACCCTTAATACTAGTAAATTGAGTATGTGGGTGATTATCACCTAAACATGAAAAGAATGGGAATGATGAGTACTATGTATGTATACAGCATCGCATACTGTGGCACGTATGAGTATTTACTATTGCGAACTCCAATGGTATTAGGGAATGCTTTCGGCTGAAAAATTTGGAATACTCTGGAAGGAGCAGTTTATAGAGAGGTTAAAAAGAGAGATTGGTGGTAACAAAGCAGTTGTGCTTAAATTTATCTCTCCAGTGAGGTGGATGGACGGTGAGGATCGTGGATGGGGGGAGGGAGTAGAAGGAGGAGGGATTGGAGGGTGGTACCTACGTTGAGAGTCGGGCACAAGGTGGGGGGAGTAGAAGGAGGAGGGGGGGCAGGGAGAGAGGGAAGCAGGATCCATTGTCACATTTGCCTGAGACGACCGAAAATGGGGTGGGTGTACAACTGCCGCCGCCGCGGCTGAGACCGAACCGTTCCGAAGTCCATTGTGATGCGCCTTTTTCAGAGAGAGAGGGAGAGAGAGGGAGTGAGAGAAGGAAAGAGGGAGAGGGGAAAGAGTGAGAAGGGATCCGGTGAGAAGGATCCCTCCTTAAAGCACCTTAAACGCGTTGGTCTGGCAACTCTGGTGGAGAGAACCGTCGCACGCACACTGCAGGCACGCACTCACTCTCTACTACCCGTATCACTCGCTATCTCTCTCTCTCTCTCTCTCTCTCTCTCTCTCCACCGTCTCTGTTCTTCTCGTCATTCATTCTTTCCTCGTATCTCACTCCCTCCCTTTTCTCTCTCTCTCCTCTCCCTCCGTGCCCGCTCTCAATTTTCATCTCTTCTTTTCCTTTCCTGAGTCTAGCTTTTCTTCCCTCCTCTTTTTTTTCCTCGGCCCTCCTTTCCCTAACATCCTCTCCACCCGCAGGATAAGCAGCACCCCCGAAGGAACCACCAGTATCCTGAACCCTGTGCTAATACTTCAAGTGGTTGCTCTCCCTCATTTTGGCGCATTCTACTTGATTTATAGTCTAGAGTCTACCTCCCGAGTCGCTCCTTCGATTCTGTTCTTCGTGAGCTGTACAAATATTTGTAGTGCATGACCAGGCTTATAAACATTGTCGAAGGGTGCTAATAAATTCAAAAGATGCTGTGGGGGGGGGGGGGGTTCCGTTTTCTAAGCCCTCGCACGCGCACGTGAATGTGTGTGTGTGTGATTTGTACATTGAATAGAGCTAGCGGACTAGGAAGCCTTGGTTGCAGGGATTTGATCGATATATCGTTTAATAAATTACAGGCTTAGAAGAAGTAAGAGCGACTGGAAAATTTGAAAAATGAAACTTTTGTAGCTTCTCTCTTTGATTAATTGCAAACCGCTCACAGTTTAAATCGGTAACTTAGTAAAATGTTAATGTCGTTTTTGTAATATTCAGTGTTGATATCGCTGCATAATTTTGAAATTTATTCCAAAGATTGAGTTTTATAAAACAAATTTCAGCTAAAGCTGAGCTAGAATTTTCTCAGGAAAAAAACTAAAAATTCACATTGAACACGAGCGCAACAGAGAAAAATATATGATTACTAAAAATGGAAATATTGGAAGAGTTAACTTTAATAATATGGGAGGATGATAGTGAAACGGAATGGATAACACTACTAGCAAGGAGAAAGTAAGAAAAGATAGAAACTAGATAACTCACCCAACACCGATAAAACAAAAAGCAATATCAATCCAACCATGATCAGATATTGTGAGATTCGTAGTATTGAAATCAGAGGCATTATATCCACCAGAACACCTTACGTTGAACAAAAGAGATGAACTGGAGAAGAAAGAAAAGGAAAGAAAGCAAAGAAAAAGATGAAGATTTATTCAGAAACATGGAGACAATTACATACACAATAAGGAAATATGACTAACATTTTATGGACACCTTCACAGCGGGAATAACACGAGGCTAGGCAAGAAAATTCGGTTCAAAACCGGTGTGAGATATGGCAGTTGGAATTAAATTTGAAAAAGTGGGTGACGATGAACTTTTGGAGGAAGTCCACTACACCCGAAAACTTTTATAACGTTAACAAAACAAATTTAACCAATGTACTGTACGAAATATTTAAGTGTAACGATAACGAAAGATCTTTCATGGGGAAGACATGTTCGGGAAAGTTGTGGAATGGCAAATAGAAAGTTAGTATTCATCAAGAGGGTACTAGGAAAATGTAATGTGACGGTTAAGGAACGAAGTTACTTTTCACTAGTTAGGCCTCATCTTGAGTATACCTCGAGTGTATGGGACCCTCATGAGGCAGGATTAGTGTTGGAATTGGATCAAGTGCAGCTTAGAGCAGCTAGATTTGTGAAAGGTTGTTATGACCAACGCAGCAGTGTTACGAGCTTATTGGAAAAGTTAGGTTGGGAAACACTCGCTGAGCGAAGGTTGAAGTACAGGTTAAATCT
>WURS02456469.1:0-13856 GCA_011762765.2 Rhinocypha anisoptera | reverse complement strand
AGGGGTAGGAAGAGAATAGGGATTTTGGACAGAATGATAGGGGGTAGGAAGTATGCAGATTTGAAGAGGGATTAAAGCTAGATGTTATGCGGCCAACCTAAGAAAATGATCATCAAAAACCTACCTTAACCGGCAGATTAACTTTCATCATCATCTTGGTTGGTATTAATTTGTTATTAATTAAAAAGTGACAAAATTATGAAAAAATGGATTTTTTATATAAATTTTGCACAAAAATAAACGCTTTTTTATTCTGTATATTTTTTCGAAAAAAACGCACCCTTATTGATCTACTGTCGATTAGAGTTTCCCCAACCCAAAGGATTAAATACTACCCAAACAGTTGAACCATAATAATTTTGCAGACAATGCATGTCAAACTAATTGGTCGCTAAGAATCAACACTGTTAGGTGACCCTTTCTTATAGATTGGAACTATGATTGACTTTTTACAGTCGCCTAGCAACTCTCCATTATACATTATTACTGTAAATAAATATTTTATAAAAGGAACCAGTAAATTTTCCAGCCTTTTTATAAGTTCACCAGCGAGACCTACGGGACCACTGGACGCGTGGATTTTTATTTTTCTTACTATTTTTCTAACTTCCCTGTCCCTTATTTCGAAAAATGGTGCGTGATTTTTTGTACAGTGTTTGTTCCTAAGGTGCACTAGTATGATATGTTTACGACGCGCGTCACTACAATTGCCGCTGTGCAGATAGCGTAGCCAGTACTTAATATTTTGGGTACCACTACGTATGTTATAAAGAAACATTGCATTCATTGGAATTAATTTTTAAACTAAATTCTTCAACTAATACTAAAAGCTAAAATGAAACCATAATTACTTGAGTATTATAAATTGGAGGAAGTTTTATTGGTGATTGGGAGTAAACGCTCAGTTACAGAAATAGCGAATGATTATGAAATCGTCCACGTGAATTCCAACCCGTAAGGTCCATGACTTCATGGCGAGTCAACTGAAATATGTTAATCACGAACCACGACATACAAAACTATGATTAATTATAAATATAAAATTAAAGTGTTATTTTTCCCTCAAAAATGCTATTAAATTCTATTTCTATGTATGAAAATTGTAAGAAATTGTGCTTTTTGTTAGCCGTCAATGCAAGTTGTAACGGAGATAAGTGTGTAATACGGAATGTAAGAGGGACGTGTTCTTTAAATAAACTACAGGTTATGGGCCCAGAAAGTCGGAATTAGGCTGTTGTTCTGCTCAGAATTATTAAGAATTGCAAAAGTAAATTTAGCTAGTCAAGTTTCCGAAAAAATGGCATCAGAGGAAGAGCGTTTCAAAATTTCACTCTTCGATGGCTCCAATTTCCTTAACTGGAAGCTCCGAATGGAAATCCTTCTAGATGAATTAGATCTTTTGAATTACGTGAAAGAACCGCTACGGTTACTGTCGGTCGTGGAAGACAGACAATCTAAAAATCAATAAATGATAAAAAACGATAAGGCTTGCAGGCGAAGGATCGTGTCAAAAGTCGCGGATACACATTTGGAATACCTTCAACGAAAGAAGACAAGAGTTTATGTGTCAGTTTCGAGCCAGACAGCCTTCCTACACCGCTCAGAATTAGGAAGCAGCTAGAAACACTGAAAACTAGCCCAAGAAACAGCCTTACGAATCACTTCCTGAATTTTGAACGGTTAGTTCGAGAATACAAAATGGCAGGTGGACAACTCTCTGAAAGGGAGACGATTCTGCAACTTTTCCAGTCCCTACAGGCAAAGGAATATCATATTGTGATCATCTCTCTGGAAAAACTTTCGCTAGTTTTTTCCATACAAATGTCACTTCTGTAACAATGTTGGTCACAAGAAATCAGAATGTCGTAAAAGGATGAGCAGAGAAAGAATCAAGGAACTTCAGGTCAAGCTAATTCAGCTCAAGCAGAACAATCAGTTGGTAATGATGAAGAAGTTGATTTCTGTTTTTCAACCAGTATACAAGAAAATTTAAATCCCTGTAATTCAATTAAGTGGTGCTTGGACTCGGGGGCTAGTGAGCATCTTATCTCAGATGAAACCCTTTTGCATGATGGTAAACTGTTTCCAAATCCAATTAAAATTAATTGCTAAATTTGGTGAATATCTTAAAGCAAACAAATATGGAAGTCTGTTTGTGAAATCACATGTGAATGGAGCTACCTATAGAATTCTTGTTTGTGATGTGCTGGTTGTGCCTAATTTGGAGAAAAACCTTATGTCTGTTAGAAAACTTGAAATGAGTGACTTTGTTATTGTATTCTGTAATGGAAGGGCTTTGATAAAACATGGAGATCAGATAGCAGCTGTTGCTGTGAGGCATGACAAGGTGTATGAGCTTTGCTTTGAACAGGTAACAAGTACTGCAGAGGCCCATCTCATTGAAACAGAGGCCAGTCTGTGGCATCGAAGGCTGGGTCACTTGAATAAGACTCATCTTGAAAAACTCCGGAATCTTGTGGATGGAAGCTAAATGGAAGGTGCATGCATGCAGCTAAATGGAAGGTGTTCAGGAATCTGGAAAGTGTATGAAATTTGTGTCTCTGGTAAGCAAGCAAAACTGCCACATGATCAGGAATGAGTTCGAGCCAGAAGACCCCTTGAACTGATATCAATAGTGATGTCATTGGGACCAATTAACATTCCTCCATTGGAATGGAAAGAGGTATGTTCTTTGTTTTGTTGATGACTTTACTCACTTTACCGCAGTGTAATTTTTGGAAATAAAATCCAATCCAAGGCATTCAGGTTTTTTAAAGCATATGAAGCCATGGCCAAAGCTCATTTTTGCCTTCCTCTAAGTCGCTTCAGGTGTAATCGTGGAACAGATTACTTTTCAGAAAAGATGAAAATGTACTTCGAAGAAAAAGGTATTCAATATGAGTGTACTATTAGAGACACTCCTCAACAAGATGGCGTGCCAGAATGAATAAATCGCACAATAGTAGATAGGGCAAGATGCATGCTTATAGAATCGGGCTTGAGAAAGGACTTATGGAATGAAGCTATCCTGGCTGCTGTTTATGTTATCCACAGGAGTCCCACCAGTGCAAAGTTCCTGCAGAAGAATAGTTTGGACGAAAACCAGACATAAGAAAGATTTGAGTCTTTGGGTGTGTTGCTTTTCTTCACCCTCCAAAAAGACTTATTGAGTTGAAGTTTGGGCCAAGGAGTGTCAAGTGCTATCTGGTTGGGTACTGCCATAATGGATACAGACTGTGGTGTCCAGAAGAAGGTGAAGTGCTAGAAGGAAAGGATGTCACTTTTGATGAGAACAGGTATGAAAATGACAGAGTATGCAGCACCTGGGATATGGAAAGCAGAATAGATCAAGTGACTGAGGATGGCAATATTCAAGACCAAGATTTATTAACTGGACTTATTCCTTAGCTGGAAAATGATGGGCCAGATGATGAGTCAAGTACAGAAGTGGTCAGAACCTGGCAGGAATGAGAAACACCCCAAGGGCAAAATGAAAGAATGCATTGTAGGACATGCCAAAGGAAACCACCAGCTCGACTGCAGGACTATGAGACTGGTGAGGATATTGTAGTATTTGCTTTAAATGCTGAAACCTTTGTTGATGAAGTTCCAGAAATATATGAAGACATAAAAGGAAGACATGATAGTAAGGCCTGGGACACAGCTGTTCAAGAAGAACTGGATGCATTACAGCAAAATGAGACATGGAGACTGTGTGAACTCCCACCAGGACGGAAGGCCATTGAAAATAAATGGGAGCTTAAAATTAAGTGAGATGCAGAAGGATGTATTGAGAAATATAAAGTACAGCTCGTTGTGAAAGGCTCTATTCAAAGGAAAGGTTTTGACTACAATGAAGCCTATGCTCCTGTGGTTAGACTTAATACATTCATCCTCCTGTCAGTTATCACTGCATATAACTTGTATTGTGAACAACTAGATGTGAATAACGCCTTTCTGAATGGTGGCCTGCAAGAGGAAATCTACATGAAACAGCCTCAGGGTCTGGAAGATGGAGTATCTTGTGTGTGTAGGTTAAAAAGGCTCTTTATGGGTTGAAGCAGGGACCTCGGGCTTGGAAGTTTGATGATTTAATGATAGAGATTGGCTTCAAGCCTAGCATGCATGATCACTGTCTTTATGTTAAAGGTATTGAATCAAACGTTCTGTATGTTTTGTTTTATGTGGATGATACATGAGTAATCATTGCAAGAAGCGACAATGAACAGCTGAAAGAAACAAAGTCCAAAGTTATCTAGTTTTAAGTCAAAGGATCTTGGTAAACTAAATTATTTTCTAGGTATTAAGATTGATCATATGTCTAATGGTGTGTTCTTGTCCAATGAAGTGTACCTTAAGGGCAAGCTGAAGCGATTTGAAATGGAGAACTGTAACCCTGTGTGAACTCCACTTGAAAGGATGTATAGACATGGGAGAGAAAGAATTTCTAGATATTTAAATATCAACCTACATGGAGATCTAAAGGATTTGCAAACAATGGTTTTCACTGACTTTTTGGTAGTGAGAATGATCTATAGAGGCAGCCCTGTATAGACCTTCCCCAAAAGATTATTCCAGAGCAAAGGGGAGAATGAATATTGGTATAATAAACCTATTTTAGGGTGTTCATAGAGGTAGTTTGTGCCAGCTTTCTTATCATGTACATATATACCAGTAAAGAGTTTATTGGAAAGATGTAGGTGGTCCAATCAAGATCCTTGTTTAAGTAAATCCCCAAAAATTTGACTGTTGAGGAACGTTGGATAAAACAATTGTTGATTTTTAATATTGGGCTGCATGAAGGGGGAGAGATTTTGCAAAAAAATTGCATGAAACAAGTTTTGTTGTTATTTTATAATATATTGTTTTCTTGACACCAAAGGGACATGCTACTAATGGTGTTTTTTCTCTAGTTAAAAGAGTAGATGAAACTTCTTAGGAACTCAGAGTGGAAGTATCATTAGCATACATAATTATATTGATGTTATATTTTCCATTATTTTAACTGCCTTTATGGATTTTTTTGCATTGCTCCATTGATTTTTTATGCTTACATCAAGTAATCATTGTGACAACTTATAGCCCTGTCTAACTCCATTATGTACACCTTTTGGATTATCTTTTCATTACTTTCTCTATATCTTAAAATGGTAGATAGGTTTTTATATAAATTGAAGGTCATAATTCTATCATTATAATGCAGTTTCATCTCCTTCAATATTTACACAGCTTTTCCCAATCATCACTGGATGCTTCTTTGAGGATTATATAAGTGAATTCTAATGACTGGTTAATTTTTATGGTTTCTCCATAATGAGTTCAAAGATAGCTTCTCTTGTGCCCAAACTACTTTTAAATTCAAACTCTTATGCACTTAAATTTTGCTGTATTTCAAATGTTCTTCAGCGACATTAAATTTAAATTAGGATTTAATGTGCATGTGATAACAACTTTAAGTTCATTGTTCTTCACATTTACATGATTTTTTTCATAAGAAATTGCCATCATCAAGCCTTTTTAAAAATAAATAGGAAGCAAGGTCTGATTGTTTTAGACAACTATAATAATATTATATAAAACTTTTTAATCCTTCTTTTTCAATTTCATCGAGCATTTCTCATATGCCTCCAGTGATTTCATACACTTCATCTGCACATCATTCAATGTTCTGTGTATTGCGTAACACTCTTTTGATTATTCTCTTGTACTTTTTGGGTGTCCCTATGGTGTATCATCTTCAAGGCTTGTACAGAAACACATTTTGCTGACAGTGTGTTCAATCATTGATGAAGAAGGAGAAGAGTTCTTTAAACTTTTAAAAAGTTTATATGCAAATATTTTACCTATAGTAGTATTAGAGTATCTTTAATATGGCATGCATATGCACACTGCCTGATGCCTTATGTTGTAAAGCTTAAGAAAAACACTCAGCACTCATAATTCAAAAAGCCAGAAATGATAACAATAATAATACATTTAGCATCACCTGCTCATGGCAGTTAAATCTGATTAAGAAAACATTGTACATTGTATCACAATGTGTAGTCAAGCTCTCGAACTATTAAAACTTTTGTTTGCTCCTTTAGCTGCAACCAACTTACTTAGTTGTCATTTTCACCCTCTATCATCGATTCCAGCCACTTGCTTTGTCCCTTCTAGCCATTTTGTGCCCTACCTTTCACCAAATTCCCTTTAACAATCTCCTCTCTTTCCAGTCCAAAACCTTGGCAATCCATTCTCTTCTCCATCTCCTTCAACTTTCTCATCTTTTAAATCCATATCTCAAAGGCCTTATACTACCTGGCTGCTAAAGCAGTTAAAGTCCTTACTGAATGGGTTAGGTATATGAGTAATGGGAGGAAGATAAATTAGATGGAAATTATTAAAACCAATTATTGTGAATAAGATGGTCATAGTTTAGTTTGACATTAGAAGAGTGTTATTTATAGATGTCTAAATTTACATATGTATATGTTTAACCCCTTTTCAGCTGTGGCAGCCTCGTTCTTTCATTCCGCTGTGTGAGTGAGAAAAGTAGCCTTGGCACTCGATTCTATTACCAACAAAGGTTTATTATGAGGTTGGCCCAGGACAATCCTTATTAACCACATAGCCCATTTACCTCCAAGGAGGGTAGTGGAGATAAGATTGACCATAGTCGAAATATTTCATCCAGGAATATATTTTTAAAAATTGCATATCTATTTTCCTCAATAATTTCTGATTAATTTCATTATACCAAACAGAAATACATGAATACTTTCAATTATAACCAGAATTTTCCTGAAGCTCAGAGACAACTAAGGGTGGGTCGCAAAGAATTTCCCAAATCTCGATGGAGAGAATGCATTTGTCAAACTTGCCCAAATTTCGTGAACCATCATATAGCACTGCAAAAAGGTACCCTATTCCGTGGAACGATAGCAAGTGTGACCACTAGAACCTTTTTTTTAAAAAGAACAGGTCATAAAATTTGGAGGGTTTAGGGGGAGGGTCTAGGAGGAGGGTATGAAGGTGGTGGTCATACGTACATGAATGTATTCTCCGCACGCAGTCGTACGCCAATATATTGATCAACATATTCTGCAGCCCAGGGGGTTCATATCTCAGAAGAAAATAAATAAGGCCAAACGTACCCATCAAATGAAGGAATGTCTGATTGGAAGGAATTGATGATAAAAGCATGAAGAGGAGACACAAAGACAATAGATTCAGATTGTCATGACCTTGTCTTTTATCCTTGGCATCCCTAAGTGCTATGTCAATGTCCCTTCCAATAGTAATTACTAATATAGCATGCCTCCTTATGCATTCCATTACTTTCCCCTTTCTTATTATAAGTGAAGTCTATGATTTTGTCTTTTTCTGGCACTTCAGAGTACTTCATTGGTTATATTAGGTCTATCCATTTCATTTTTAACATTATTCCATATCATCTCATTTCTCTTTTTCTAATCTTCTTTCTTTGGTGTTTGTTTTTGATTTCTTTAATGACATGATAATTGTATACATTAAACCCTTCACAGATAGCTGTACTTACAAATTACATTGACCTTGTAGGCTTGTCAAACTGATGTAAATTCCTTGGCCCGATATTGGCAACCAATATTGGGCCAATATCAAAATGATAACGCTTTGCAATATTGGCCCAATGTTGACTGCCAACATTGGCCCAATATTGGTTGCCAACAACTGCCCAATATAATTCCTGCCTTCATCGGTTGCCTACATCAGCCCAATATTGGTGGCCAGAATAGACTCAATATACATTGGCTTCCAATGTTGGCCCAATATTACTGTTTGTTTTTCATAATTTTGTATTCTTTAATTAATTAATTATTTTCACAATTCATTCTTCATAATATCCATAATCTGTAATATTTACTCCTATGATTATGTTTTCACTACTTATACCCATACAGTCCAGGTACGTATATATTCTGAATGCTTTGAGAAAATTCCCCAGGGGACATTTGAATATAAGCATTTACCAGTGACATCCCAAGAACCTTAATGAAAGAAAAGATATAAAACAACATTAATAAGATAAAAACACCATATGTGCTATGTGAAGTCACAGTATTATGAAAATTAAATCACTGAACATGTGAAACAACAGTTATGCAATTACGATACAAGGTTAATGTCTTATTCAGGAATGGATAGGACATGAAAATAACATATCTGCTCCAAAAATTATATAACTTAAGTCATAAATATGACATAAAAGAAAATTTACCAAACCCACCTTATCAAACGCCTCACACTTAGGCCATATGTTAATGGATTAATCAGATTAACTCAGATTCAGTGAATCCACATGGAATCCCAACACCCAAGCTGGGAGAGAGCAAGCCGTTCACCAGTTGAACATGAAGTCAGTGCTTTGGCGGAAAAGCGGGATAAATACATGAGACATACATTTCTTTTATTTGGATTTCATCCGATGAATGGTGATAGTTTAGTTTGGAATCACACTTTAAAGAAGGTGTTTAGGAATTTATGAGGCGGCAGACGACGCTTATACATTGTCTGCACCAGGCAGATTTGTAGAGTGAGAGACAGCCATCAGATGGGGGAGGAGCAGTGTCTTGTATATGCCACACGTGTGACTTTGTATATACACTGTATGACTTTTATAATGGAATAAACCATCGTGTGAAACCCTGGAGTTTCCTTTCTCACCTCGTCTTACGTATCGACAGGCTCATTGTTTACAATGTGGCATACACTAACATATTGCATGTTGCATCGCACAATTGTTTTAATATACAAATTTTTCTTCCCTCGGTTATTTAAATAATCGGATCTGATTAAAAAGCACTAGTGCTTTGAATCAGATTCGGTTATTTGTATTGTATATTTGTACATTAATTAACCGAACATTAATGTTTGGTATACCGAGATCCTATCGGTAACTATAGTAGTTTTTACAACTCATTTACAGGAATAGAAAATAGACGAAAACACAATGATATTAGTCACTAGACAATATAGATATCCATTGATTTTGCAGTGATCAACAGAATTTATAAAAACTGGCCGCCAACATTGGCTGAACATTGGCAGCCAACGTTAGCTAAAAACTGGCCGCCAATGTTGGTTAAACATTGGCAACCAATGCTGGCTGAACATTGGCTAAAAATTGGCAGCCAACGTTGGCAAGATATAGTGTGAACAGCGGCAATATTGGCTGATGTTCGTGAGGTTCAAACGATATTGGCTCAATATTGGCCAACGTTCGATGCTACCTGGGTTGTTTTGTTAATCTGAAATATTAATATGACGGATGCTGTTTGGATGGATATGTGGTCCTAGAACAATAAATTATTATTATTTTATTCTCCACAAAAGGAAATTTAATATTTTTTATTTGTGCAGGTAGCGGAAAGATCCAGAACTTACATTACCGTTCTCAATGGTATATGATATCTCAAAAAGGAATAAAAGGGTTTACAGTCTATGAGAAGCTGAATTTTGCAAAAAGCAATAAATGGGCTGAAGTAATAGATGAAAGGTTCTGTATTCCTGATAAAAGTAAGTGGAAACACAGTATAGTTATTTAACAATTTTTTTTAGTGGAAATAAATATTTTATCAGCAGGAAGTATGGTGTAATATATAAGTACATACTTAAAACTAATAATAATGTTGATTGCATCTAGATTTGCGATTGTAAATGAATTTGCTTTATATTTCAATTAGAAAACTACATGGTGATTAAAGTTTTAATTATTTGTGATTGATTGAATTCATCTAATTTTTCATAATTCCATTATTTTTTGTTGAAGCTTAGGGTAGAAAGGGATATTTGGAGGAGTTAAGATTGAAGAATTGAGTAGGGTGGTCACCATTTATTGGAAGAGTGGTGATTGTATGCTGTTGTTCTGAGAAGCATGCTTTTTCAATTGGTTGGGGACCAGATAAATAGTTTATGACCAAGTGGGCCCACTTGTGCCTGGTCTATTCACGTCTATTTAGATTTTTCTGTGACATATTTTCTATTACTTATTAATTAGCACTAGGACATAAGAATGATCTAATTAGAAGATAAGAATTTCATGGAACATAATTCACTAAATTTTAAAATTCAATGTTTTTGGAGCAGTTCCATCACAGTTCATCTCTCCAGATCCATTTCCTAGAGAAAATATTGAAAGAGTAGCCTTTTGCCAGCAGTTCAATAAAATGGAGTATGAAGCATTTTGTGAGGGTAAGCTTTCAACTGTATTTCTTTAGTCCCTAAATGTCCTTTTCCGTATAATTTCTCTGATTGATGTCAGTCATAATTGGATTCAATCTCAATAATATTAATTTAATATGAACACCATCAAGTATTTTTACATTCACATCCAAGGTTTACATAGTTCTCATAGGATGGGAGGGGGGTTGGTACAAATGGGTGGGCCCCTCAGCCATACTCCTCCTCATCCAACCACCACTCTCCCATCCCACGCCAATCAACTCAAGCCTAATTGCCAAACCCCCCTCCCTTTCAACTGCCATAACAAGGTAGAGAGAATATTAATGAAAATTTTAATTTTGTGCATGGAATTTAATGCCTCATAAACCTTCAACTGGAGGAGATGAACTGTCTCTCCATTTCTTTTGAAACTGAAGAAGGTATAATACTGAATATCACTAAAATATTCAGGTAATAATGAGTGTCATGTTTATGCCCATTTTTGTGTTAAAATTCTCAGACACACCTGTGCAATTCTCATCCTTGAGATTCAATGGCTGAGACTATTAATTTTCTCATTCATACGAAAGTATGTTTTCCAATTGCAGCCACAGCCCAACATGAGCCAATTCTGCCAACCCTGTTGACTAATCGTAGTCTTATAGCAAGCAAAGCATTCTCTACACCAGTAGTGATCTTGTCATGCACCTCTCCATCATCACTTTTGCTCACCCTGGAGAGTGTCATTCATCAACCTGGCATCCATCCTCCCAACGTCTTCATTCTCCATTGTGCTGGTCAGACTGAGCTGTCCAAAATGGCTCGCCTCTTTGGCTTCCAAGTTGTGGAGATGAATGAGACAGTGGTGAATAATGGTATGATGTTTTGGAGGGAAGGGATAGTGGTGTTATGAAGTGAAATCCTTTTTTATAGGTTTTCATTATATAATTGCTCTCAAGTATGAAAGTTTGCAAGTATATAGTCATTGTGTACGTTTTCAGCATCATTTCTACCAAAAATTCTAACAGTATATTATTCTTCATTTATTGTTTTAGCTACAGGATAGAATTTAGAACCTTATAATGTTTGGATACATTACCATCATGCTCTGTTCATTAGTAGATTTTTATAAATTATTGTATCTGTGGAACCCTAAAAAAAACAGTTACTTCATCACAGATGCACAATGTTATACATAAGTAATGATGGAAAAATATATTTTAGGTATTGAAAAAGCCTTCAGATTGGTGAAGAAGACTTTTCCTCTGGAAAAGAATGTCATTATTTTAGAAGAAGGCCAAATTCTATCTCCAGACTTCTTGTTCTTCATGGCTCAGATGATTCCTGTGTTGGAAAAAGATAGCTCACTCCTTGGTGTTTCTTCATGGAACCCCAATGGTTGGAATTACAAAATCTTTTCATTATAAGTAATTTGATTATAATATTATGGAATAAAATATGCTACCATTTTTCTGACCATTTAAGGATTTATAGGTTTCTCAAGCAATCCACATACTGCCTACAGAGTAGAGGAATTTCCTGGTATAGCCTTTTTAATGCCAATAAAAGTATATGATGACTACCTTGAAGGACGGTTCAACACATGTTGTACCAAAATGTGAGTTGATACCTTTCCACAATCTTTGAATAATCGACATCATGCTTGTAGTTTTCCTTCATGATGGACATTAACCCTTTGAGTGCCACCGATTTTTTGGAGGGTACTCTAAGAAGAGCCATGGGTATTTTGCTAATTTTGTAGGCCTTTATTCAGAACTTCATTAATTGTTTATTTATTACTATTTTACATGATTTCTTCTGCTTTTGAAAGCGAATACTTCCTTATAAATGAATATAAAAAAATTTTGGCTGTTTTTTTTCAAAGAAATCCAATTTTTATAGTTTAATTTTAAATTTATGAGATTGAATAATTTCATTTTTTACTTTTGACCAAAAAATCGAGAAATGAAATCCTCTTTTAAAAAATAAAACATTGATAAATATGAAATATCATTGTTTTTCTAGAGAATATTTACATAAAAGTCAAGAAAATTGCATGAATTTTCAGTAAATATTTATTTAATTTTTACAATGTCAGTTGCATAAAATTCAGGGGAGATTATGAAAGTGATAAGGTGAATCTTTTCGTAGTCATGAGTAGAATACATGTGGAGCTGTTAAAAAACAGGTATCTGAATAATAATGACAAGAATTTAAGTCTGTTATCACTAAAAATATTAGCAATTACATTACAAATTATTGAAAATATGTACACATACATAGATAATAATTACCACACATAGAAAAATGGCAACATTTCAAACTTTCTTCCAGATCAAATAACAGAATATAACATTATTCACAAATATGATGAGAAACTCAAATTCCAGGTAGAACTTCCTCACATTTGACACAAACTGTTCTAGATCTATGGACACAGCCACCATCACATTTTCATCTGAAACCTTCCGATAATGCTTTCCCTTCAATTGTCTTGATGAAAATTGAAGGAATGAGAATGCAACGTGATTTGCAGTGATGAAAATGTTTCAAATAAGTTAAAAAGAAATAAGAGCATGCCAAAAATAATATCTCTGACATAAATACAAAGTACAGAATATTATATGAAAGTCAATTGGATTTAGGCTAACAAACAATGTGGATTGTAAAGTGTCGCGCACCAAGATGTTTCGTAGGCACCAAAAGTGATACTCCGAAATTTCAATCCGACATATGGTTATTTTAATTAACAAATCTGTTGATCATTGCAATTAACAATCAAAATTACAGTGCTATTTTAAAAAAGTATTTTTTATTAATAATATTTATTTCGTCCATTTCAAAGTAATTCCCCTCGGATTTTATACATTTATGCCAACGTTTTTCCCAATCCTCGAAGCACTTAAAAAAATCACTTTTCGTGATCTTGTTCAGCTCCTCCTTCGATGATGTCTTTGTCGCTTCAATAGTGGTGTAGCATCGTCCTTTCATGGGCCTCTTCAGTTTTGGGAAAAGGGAAAAAGTCACAGGGGGGCAGGTCTGGGGAATATGGTGGCTGCGGCATCATTACAGTGTTGTTTTTGGCCAAAAATTCACTCACAAGCAAAGATGTGTATGAGCAGGGGTGTTATCAGGGTGCAAAAGCCAATTTTTGTTCTTCCACAAATCCAGGCACTTCGGGCAGATTACTTTTTGCAAATTTCTCATAACTTGCAGGTAATATTCTTTACTGACTGTACGGCCAAGTGGCAAGAACTCATGATGCACCATGTCCCTGCAATCGAAGAAAACTGTGAGCAAAACCTTCACATTCGACCGAACTTGGCGTGCTTTTTTTGGTTTTGGCTCATGCTGCAGCTTCCATTGCAATGATTGAGCTTTGGTCTCCACGTCATAACCATAAACCCAAGATTCGTCACCAGTTATGACCCTCTGGAGCAAATTTGGGTCGTTGCGGAACCCGTCCAACAGCTTCTTAGCCATGTTAACGCGACAATGTTTTTGTTCGAAATTGAGCAATTTTGGCACGAATTTCACGGCGACCCATCTCATGCCCAAATCATTAGTAATTATTGAATGGCACTAGCAATCCATATGTATAGATCCTCAGCAACTTCTGTAACGGTGATTCGACGATTGGCCAATATTCTTTTCTTCACTTCATCAATGTTTTC
>WURS02456459.1:0-13856 GCA_011762765.2 Rhinocypha anisoptera | reverse complement strand
CAAAAACAAAAAAAGAGCTGAAGTAAGAAAGGAAGGAGGGGCGGGGGGGGGGGGGGAGGAGAAGGAAACTTGGTGGGGGGGGGGGGGAGGGGAGGAGGGAGAGTCGTGGGAGGGGAGATGGCGATGACTGAGTGCGGTTGGGGTGGGTGGGGCGAGGTGCGGAGAGACAGCATCCGTCGTCCTCCCTTTGAAAAAAAAAGAAAGTCCTGAATAGGGAAAAAAAAATCACCGAAATATGGGCACTCGAGACGGTGTTTCCAAATTAGGTATCATGATAAAGCCCACAAAAGAATTCGTGGCTATTAAAGTCCTTCCTCCAAAACGCTATCAGGCTTTCTTACGCTCTCAGGTTTCAATGATCCATCAGAAAGAATGAAATATAAATAACGAAAGGAAAGGATTTTGTGACTGAAAGGAGCACAGATTTCTGGGATTCATTTAAAATGAAAGGGGAAATGACATTAATGACCAATTAAAAAATAAGTCTCGGTTTACTGTTCGTCAAGACAAATAACTTTGAATTCTAGCATAAACATCTTCGCCGAAATTTGGTTATTTCACGGAAGTATTTGGTAGAGATAAGATTTAATTTTCGAAAACGGTCTGAAACTCTCTCTATTATCGTAATTGCTTTTCGAGGATTGTTGTTCGACGATATTTATTTTTTCACAATTATAATGGATTAGTGAGAGCATGATTGTTTTATGGGACCTATCAACAATAAATGTCTTCTGCTAATCTAGTGGTTCCATAGTCTGCCGTTTATATATTCTTCCATTTTTTAGGGCTGGTTTCATTACATATTTTGCCAGGCTATTGGTCCTCAGTGGCTATACCGTAATTTACTATACCAACACAGGTCAAGAATATATGAAAATTTAAAAAATTGGCGATAAATTTATGAAAAAAACAACAGCTCACTCAAAACCATAATCATCAATGAGGTAACCAAAAATCAAATATATAATCATTAAACAACTGACCTGAAGAAAACGTACACATGCGGAAAATATGCTGAACGGTTTTTGAGGTGAAAGAGTATTGTTAAGAGTTCGTAGGATTCCGCGGCGTCGATTAAATGATCTCAGCTTTTCATTGTCCTGAAACACCTGATGACCTCACTGCGAATAAACGGCTTCAGGCTATATATATATATATATATGATAGTTTAGAGGACCAGATAAAGAGGAGAGACGAGGCAAACCTCCCCCAAAAAAGAGAAAAGAAGTAGACGGAGATTCCAGATCTTATCTCATGGTATGTCTCATCAACCCGATAATCGATGGAACTACATAAAGGATCTCCAGGATTCTGAACTAACACGACATTCATCATATTCAACTGTGTTACCAAGGTAGCAAACACCTCGATATGGTCCAAAGGGCAACATCTCATTTGGGATAAATAAGAAGAGAGTATACAAATTACCATGCTCCGGTGTTAAATTATACACTGAAGATGAAATCTCCAGGTCAATAAGCCGAAGGACCCGTTGAGCGACACAAAATAAGAGCACTCAAGTGCTCCGACCAATCAGAGCGCAGTACGCATATAATTTTAATAAACGAGGCGGTTACCCGATACACGGCATATGGAAAATAGTACACAAAATCTCTACAAATCGGAGGGGAAAACCATTAGGACTTCAAAAAGTTGTTCCTCAACACTGTGATCTGAGGACGTCAGCAAGACAGCTGGGGAAATTGCTATCACTATGGTAACCAACAAACGCGGAGTGAGGAAACTATAATGCAGCGGTCAGCGAGTATTATTTTTTTTTTACTATTTAGTTAGGCTCCACCTGGAGTGCAAGAGTTAGCTTGTGTTTTGGATGTAGATTGGGTGAAAGGTAGAGTAGCTATAGGTTGGTGAAATGCTGCAAGGGAAATAAAAATTATTTGCGTTTCCACAGGAAAAAGAAATTTTATTTATTTCCGACTAGTTTCACTACAATAGCATCCTCAGTTCTATGGTGCTGAAACTCTGAAGCACTGAAGGTGCTACTGCAGCGAAACTAGTCGGAAATAAATAAAATTTATTTTTCCTGTGGAAACTTTGAATTCCACAAAGTCTCGGGCTCAACTGTAACTCGTATGTGGTGAAAAGCTGTTATGACAAATGCTAAGAGCGTTACGAAGTTACTGGAAGAACTAGGTGGACATCCAATCGTTGGCCGGTTAAAATACATGTTCAGTCTGAATCCTATGGACATGGTATAATATCATATAATAAAAAATATTTGTGTCCCAAAGAGCATAGGAAATATTACATACCAAAGGGTATGACAGCTAGTACTAGACAGGAAAAAGACGAAGGGATGCAGTCATCACCATCACCGATACTTCGGATTAAAGTACTAATGATGATGGTGATATTTTGATGCTTTTGATGATATCATTTGACTTCTTTCCCTACACTCGGTGTCACTCCTGCAAATGATGAATTGGCGTGGAGTTGAATAGGGAAGGCATCCAGAGATAAGGGTGAGATGAGGAAGAAGTGTGGGGGAAGAGGGAAGGGTGCGCACACAAAAAAAAAGAGGGTGTCGAAGGGATGAATGTGTCACTGTTGACTCGCCCGGGGAAGGGGAGGGGAGGGCGCCGGGAGTGGGGAAGGTGGAAGGGGAATTCCCCTCGACCCCCATTTCAAATAGAGAGAGAGAGAGCGAAGTTAATGGCGACAAAAGGCGGAAGGAGAGGGTGGGGATGTGCATAGGACTGGGAACAATGGTTGGTCGACTCAGCAGTAGTGTGGCGTGCTATAACTTCTGAGGTTACGCGCCCACGATTAGGACCCGCAAGGGTCATTGGAAGTGCCGGGTCACCATGATTAAGAATTTCGGACGTCCCCAGAGACGATTCTACCGCTCACTACCCCCCCTTACATTCATTGAACGCAAGAGGAAAATATTTATACCATTATCATCGATATATCAAGCATCCGGAGTGTTACTTGATCTGAGAAAAGTGGGAGAGTAAAATTAAGATTAAAAAAGACTGTTGACGGATCAACCTTAATGTATTGACCAAGGAGTGATGGGAGAGAACACATGAGAGAGGAAACTTTATGCCATTTAAACGAGGTGATTTCAAGATGGATTAGAAGTTTTAATAAGTGATAGATAATAACAAAATGAGAAAATAATAGGAAAGACAAAGGTAAAAACAATAATTTATTGAATGCAAACAGCTGACCCCCACTAGCAAATTAGAATAAAAAAACATAAATACTACACAACACAAATAAAATATGTCACAAGTTACACATTACAATTTGAGGAATTAATAATGGCATAAATCATGATTTTGAATCATTGAATAGAATCATTAAAAAATGTCAGGATTCTCATACCTTTAAAAAAAATAATTTAAAGTCCGTACGGTCCGTATTATTGGAGAATACTTCCACATATCTGCCCTTCCTGCCTGTTCTTTGAGTAAAGATGTATGTCTGGATCATCTCTATGGTACGTTAAAATGAATAACACCTAGTAACTCACTAGATGCGATGAAACCTGCTAAAATATTAAGGCAGAAAACTCTGTCTATAGCTTTGCACCTGGTCTCTAGGAAGTTGAGCTTATTTCGTCTACGACTGTGTAATGCCGTTCAAGGGCGTGCGGTAAGGGGGTGAGTGATGTATTTATATATATATGCATATATTTGATGTATTTCACATGCACAGAAACTAATTACATGCAAAAAATTTCATCGATAAAAGTGTCATGCGGGAAAAAAACCAATTAACATTTAATTAAAAACACGCAAGATATTATACATATACACACTAGTTACCCTAACTATTACCTCCGAGCTTGCGAACATATTTATTTTGGTCTCTAATTGTGGGGGGAAAAAGTAACATTTTATATTTATCTTTTCAACAGTATATCTATACTATTCTTAAAACCCAGGTTCCCATAGTCGCATCAGTGATACGTAACATTATCTTTCATGGACAACCATTTCACAAAATGCATCTGTACTTTTTAGATAGTATTAATTTGGTTTTTGTGCTATGGGTTCCAGACAACTGAGGCATATCCTAAAATAGTTCGTACAATCGTAATGTAAGAACGAATTATAGTTTGTGCTGAGAAACTGTCGTATGCACTGCGTTTCCATAAACCCAGAAGCCGAAACGCGTATGAACATTTACCACTCACATGATTATTAAATGGTAAATTTGTGTCTAAGTTCACCTCTGGGTAGATGGATGAAAGAGCACCTTTTCACAAGAAAAACTTTAGTGCGTACAACGCGCGTTTCGGCTTACTTAACCATCCTCAGGTACAGGACAAAGTTACATCCCAAGTAAGACATATCTTGTACCTGAAGATGGCGAAGTTAACCGAAAGCGCGTTTTACGCACTAAAGTTTTTGTTATGGAAAAGGGTTCTTTCATTCATCTGTATGGATTCCTTCCGCCACATTTCACCTGGAACGTTGAACTCTAATCACATGTAGGTCATTGTGTGTAGAGACTTGTTCAATAGGAGCTCCAAACAAGCTGTAACTATGGTTACATTCGCTTCTATTTCAACGAAAAATTCAGAGATTTACTCTTCAAGTGGGAGAAATATAAAAGAAAGTAAAAGAGATGAGACTGAAATTGTATGGGCATACCAAGAGTAGAAATGGAGCGGGAAAAGGAGTGTAATGGATGTGGAAGTGCGGGGGGGAAAGGAGGCGAGGGAGTCCAAGGAGGGAAGGTGGCCGCATTATTTTTTATGTGAGACACGGCGTGGAAGAGATGTGGGTGCGGGTCATTGGGGATGCAGATTGAAAAAACAAATTGGAGTAGATTAACCGCATTCAGCGAGCACACAGGGAGATGGGAAAATTTGCAGATGAAAATGAAGAATCATTATCCCAGAATATCTCACTTTTTGATACACGCAAAATTGGTTTAAAGAATGGTTAAGTATGGTTGATCTCTTTTTGGATTACACCTTTTACTCGCCTGATATTTATCACAATTTTTCCATGAAATTCACTACATCACCATATATATTTCATAAAATTTATTTTGATTGAATTAAATCGACTTGGTTAACACATGTAATACTAAAAGTTTATTCATTCGACTTACGTTAGCTCATTGAACTAAATATATTTTTCAAGTTGTTAACATTTTTAGATGCTGTTACTTAGCTTTAATTTAATTTCTGATATTGTCTTTTCGTCTTCCTGTATATTTTATAGGTTAACATGTTACCCCTCAATATACTTTGTGATTTTCCATATTGTTTCTTCTGTTTCCCAAAAGCGTTTTCTGTCTGCCTTCAATTGATTTTCACCTTTTATGGCATCTTATTTTATGGTAGCTTAAAGTACACACTAAACTGCAGAGCTTTACGATACCCCAAATTGGTTCACTCTTCTAGGAAGAAATTTTATTCATACACTTTAATTTTCGTCGTCTCAGGACGGTTTTCTTCCTTGGTAATTCCGTTTGTCAATTCGGCAAAGAATTTCTTAGGTTATCTTATGTAATATCGGTGATACTCGTCTTGTTCCACTGCGTCTTTCTTAAAGGTCTTATTTTACAGTTTTGTATGCAATCCACCTCGTCTATTCACGTAATAATCGTTTGGACGATTTATTGAACTTTTTTATCTCCTACAAGAAAGTGATCCAACGAGTTTTTCTGAGGAAACAAACTGAGGTTACCAAGGATTGGGTAACTCGGAAAATACATAAGGATCCGAGTCCAAGCTTGGACTCCTAGACAAAGATTTCACGATATTTCTTCCTTTCAATTTGCAAGCCACGGATAAGGGACGGAGGGAAGAGAACGAACGGCGCCACCTGTGAAGGACGTCGTAAATTCCTTCGTGAACTCCCAACTCGCGCGGATTGCTCCGCCCACTCCACAGTCTCAAACCGAAGACGCGACTGAACTCCGAAAAGGGAACCGAGGTAGCCATGGCACCCTGAACAAATAGTACCCCTTAGCTTGTCGACGGAGAGACGATATTTTTTTAACAAGCCAAATAATGTTGTAGGACAACGAGAGGCGAAATAAAACACGAATTCCCTGAGGTGACCCCGAGTTAATAGACCTGATGGAAAGAAATCCAAGATAAGATATTTCGTAAGATCATTCTTTTAGAGAAATAGGATTCATATCCCGGAAAAAAATAAAAGTATTTGGAATCTATCTCTTCCCTTGGCGCTCGAGAAGAAAAAACAAAATCTAATGACATTATTACGGTCAAAAAATTCTAATGTAAAATTCAATGATACATACAGGTATCCGATTACATATCTCCGTAGTCATTATGAGACCGAAAAGTTTTTTTTTTTTTTTGACCGACCGAATTTTGCTCAAGAGAAACTTTAGTTATAGGAAAATTTTGGCGACATGAATAAAATTTATTTAAAAAAATATTATATCGGAATAACGACTTCCGTGGCCTTGGTTGCCTAAACATCACACTGGAACTGGAATTTACGCCGATTAGTGAAGGTAAACCGAAAGTTATAAAAAATTAAATTCCAAGACAACCGTCAAAGATGCAGTGATAATTAAAACATATGTGCCTGAGAATAATGCTTGGATGGATGTAAGCGGAGGGGTAGAATAAGAAGCAATGAGAGAGCGGAGAATACGGAGGGGGAGAATACATGCTCTGGAAAACCTTCGTTGGCCAGCTCGGCAAAAATACAAATATACGCTGGATCGGAGGTGGTGAACCCATTCTGCCTGTGCAAAGTGGCACGCAGAGCTGGAATTCCTCTAAGGGAAGATTACAGAGTCAACATCATCAACTAAATTATGTTACTATCCCATGATTGATCGAGCAATTATTATTAAGTCACGATACCATCGAGTAGACTTTAAACCTATTTGTTCCATATACATTTTTAGGCACACAAATTAGTCTTAAAAGAAATAAAAATTCTTGATATATCTCTATCTCACCCGCTGGTTATGTAATCCAGTCAAAAATTATGTCATAATCATTGGCACTCAGAATAACCAAGATAATATGTAGTGCTGTGTCCTATATGGAGTTACCACTATACGGCTGACGACCGCCGCGTCGTCGGCGTACAATGACAGGAGCGTGCACGGCCCAAGATCTGTGAGAAGATCATGGGTGAAGATGTTGAAAAAGTACGGTGTCAATCGCGGCCGCGAACTGGGCGACGTCCCGCTCGACAGCGGCCTAATTCTTGGTCCGGGGACCTCCCCCCGCTCCCTCTCACGGACTATATATAGGTACTGTAGATAATATCTGTAAACCTAACCTGATGATGTTGCATTGCAACGAAACCTAGGTCGTGAGAGAAATATATTTATGTGAAATTACAAAGCATTGTGTCTCATTTAATCATGAAGCAGCTCCACCAAGTTACCCCGGAAACTATTTCCTATAACGTACTTTATTCCTTGCCATTTGCTGTCCTGTGGATCACTTACATATTCCACGTAATTAAAACATCTGGATACATCCACCGATTATAAACTCCTTGCATAAATTGTGCGAGTCTATGTAAACACTAGAACATTTAAATTATTTTAGAGATCAGGCCAGGTTATCCTGGGGATACCGAGCTCGCCGGCTAACCCAAATGCCGGGGTTTCTAGTCCTACCCGTGACATGGGCGTTGAGTTTGTTCAATAGGGTTATTTCTATGACTAGAAGAGATGTAAAATGACCATAGCCGTCGAAGCACCCTGTAAACAAAAATAATACATTCTTTCAAGTGTATTCCACTGGTACCATATATTCTTTCAAGGGTATTCCATGAAAATATTACCTGAAGTTGCCTCTCTATTAATCCAAATTGAATGTACTAAATAAGGGGTGCTTGAAGGTAGCCCATTGGGTCACAGGCATCGGGCTACTGTACGGGAACCCGGTGACGCCGCCGATCACCTCCAGCTGAGACCGAAACTGATTTTCTGGGCACCATATCTCCCTAGAAAACTTTCAGTGGTACAGGGAAAGGAAATAAGCCTACTTATTACTCTGAGGTATGATCTTTCACACGCCATTGGGTTTATTGTTATGCAACCTCAGCCTATCATGCCGACCTTCAGTGTTAATACTCTGGTTTAAGTGGTAATGAACATCTATAATAGTGGTAATTAACATCTATAATGCGTTATCCCCGTATTACGCTTGGAGATAGGTTTCAAATGATACTGTCAAGCAAATTAGCAAGCAATATACAGCCTAGTTGAAATATACGAAAAATTTCCAAGTTGGTAAAAAATTCAATCTGGTTCCAAACTTAGGATGCCCGAATTTGAACAAAATCTTTCTGCTTCATGGGAAAATGAGTAAAATTGATTAGTTCATTAAAATCAACGTATTTTACCGCGAACCACTAGAGAATAAAACATTTTCTGTGAGCAGTTGTCCGGAAAATGGTCACAGTTCAGACTGTAAAGTTGATTTTCTCCTCTATTTTATTAGAAAGGACATAACGCTATCGGAGAATTATTTTTTCGGACCACGTATCCGCAAAATGACGTTAATTGTTCATGATGGATTGACACTTCGACAGATATTGATTTACAGGATGACATTTCATGGCCATCACGAAAAAATATAAATAAAGCCCATCTCTCTGCGGAAAGGGGAATGTGGAGTTGGAGTGGGAATTCTTCTATCTTCCAATTCTATCCGTAATAATGAAATATTTATTATATTTCAGATTCGACACGTGGGAAACACTATTCAATGTAGTCTTGACATTCTCGCTTTCACAACATTCACATGGAGCGCCGCAAATACTTTATTCCGACAAAAACCTTGAATAGGGGTCATCTCAATGACTTCCGTCACTGTTCCCGAGAAATACGAGAGGTATATTTTGCAAAACTCTTTAGCCATAAAAAAATATGTAACGCAACTGTATGAGAATATCAAATAATTATATTTGACAAATGTGGCGGGAATGATTTTTTGATGCCCATTTTCACCCCCTCTCCCTTCTGAAGAAGGTGGTTTAGCATCCACCGAAAATTTAAAAATTAAGTTAGTTTCTTTATTTTTGTCTGTGTTTTGTTTAAAACATATATATATACACATAAATAAATAAATATATATATATATATATAGCACCCGGCCGGCAATTGGAAGATCCGTGCCTCGAGTTCCAAATTCCACGAATATGTTTTTAATTTTTTCTCACCAATATCGTGTTCGTTCTTTTATTTGTTTATATCCCGTTCCCAATTTTATTATTTGCTATATATATATATATAGTATATATATATACAGCTAATGATAAAATTATATATTATTATATAAATAGTATATATATAATCATATATAATAATAATAACATTATATTAAATATATATATATACATAGAGAGAGAGGGAGAGAGATATATCGAGAGTTATAGATATCTCCGAAACCGACGAAGGGGAGAGGATACTCGAAATATCTCTATCATAATGTGAGTTCTTTTAAATGTTCCTTTCTTATATGTGTGTATACGTGTGAGTGTGTGTTCGACTTTGCAACTTATCTGTTTCTACCAGAAGTATATAAATAAATGCATCATATTTATTTATTTATTGGCTTGATAATAGACTAGAAAGAAGTGGGCGAAGATGAGCGAGGTGCAACCGGTTTTCCACTCTCTTTGCTGTGGAATATTTAAACTATGTCACACTTGAATCTCTGTCGTATATGGAGCAATCACATGTGATCAAGAGTATTTCCATCGTTGTGGACGAGGTGCAGTCCACACATGAAATGTTTCAGACACATTGCGTAGGTTTCTTATCATTGACATGAAAGCGTTCCCGTAACGGATGAAATATTTAAAAAAAATGTAAAATTAAAAATTGTTTTCAATATTGTGTGATCAGAAAACTTCAAGTTCGTGTCGAAAATTTACCAGGGCTTTATAAACAGCATGGTTATGTTTCCCAAACGTTAAACTTTCTTTCAATTACACGGTAGTTCGCGGAATAAAGGACCACTTTTGTGATGGTTTTGTTGGGGCTTAAAGTGATTACCCAAGTCTCAAAAAGTGTTTTAACGGAAGGAAGCAACTCCACGCGACTCCTTGGCGCTTGACGTGGGTGACTCCGGTTCCCAGTCAATTTATTAAAGTTTTATTTGAGCACTTTTTGAGTAAGTTTTCATGGGAAGAGCCTCAGCTGCAAAATATTTTTAAATTCAATGAGAGAATATGTCTTGAAAATAAAGTTTCGTGCTGCAAAGTGACAGAGGTAGAGCCATTTGCTATTACTGGGTCGCGACTAGGAAGTTTGAGTTTTGTGTTTTATAGGCACATATGTATTGTCTCCATAATGCAAAGGTATTTTGGGGAAGGATTTTGAATTCTCCCGGTAAATTCCACCGATGGGAGATTGGAGCATGACGCTAACTTCCTTTTAGGAGTATAAAGATTTAGCCTGGAGGATGTACCTTACGGCTGGATATTTCTCAAACCCTGAACTTTAATGCCCGATTAAAGGCTGGAAACTCAATCTTTAACATCATTACCCCTGTTGTAGGCTCTAGTGGACATATATGCTTCAGTTATAATCCTTAAGGTGTAATTCCGGTTGAAACAAAGTTTCAATGTAATCAATGAAATACGTAATAGCCCAGAATATACAGTATGTTCATAGTAGCAGAGGTGTCAGTTCTTGCGATAGTTAAATAAGTTTTGATTTTGGGTGGATGAAGTTCAAAATTTATATCGTTCATTTTCTTTTGGCAAGTCAAATAAGGGGAAGGTCATGAACGTGGAAGGAAAATGGAATACCAAGAATGAAAGAATAGCGTACAAATAACTTGTACAATCCACTGGACGGTCAAAAATATAAAAAGAGCACAATCCGGATTTCAATTCCGTGGCATGAAATCCAGATTGCGCGTTTTATATATTTGACCTTCCAGTGGATTGTACAAGTTATTTGTACGCTATTAAAATGGAATTCCACAAAGTGAAACCAGAACTCATTTCGAAAATATGAAAAACCTTTATTTCACATGGGTTAGGTAGGGAATGCAGAAACCAACAAATGTATTCAATGCTGCAGTACTGAATATACGTACACATCTACCTCGAATAGAATAATAACACGGGAGCAAAATCATTCCAGGAGGAATTTTTCAAATTTGAAATTTTGACCATTTTCCGATTCGATTCCTATTGCATGCACAGCCCCGAAGCGAATGCAAATGTCGGGAGCAGGAATTCAGAAATCAATGCCAATCATACTTCGATTTAAAAACAGGGTGAAGCAACATCATCGCCGACCGCGACATCCGTCCGTCTGCAGATGGCATTCGGCTGATGAATAGAATGCGACTCAGTGATAGTGTGCGAACGCAGATTAAAGAGAATTTCTTTTTAAGTTTGCACAGTATTCTGATTTTAATACTATTTAATGTGTGACTATAAGCATATTTATAGTAGCCCATTCGATCATAAGTTGTATTTTAGTATTCGAAAATTCTTTCTTAAGATTTTAAGGAGTCGTCGCGTGGCAATGGATCGTTTAATTATTATGGATATGTAAGGAAAAAGTAACGCTTTTCTGATATCGTAACAGGCATAATAAAACTGCTTCCTTTTTTCATTATCCAACGACCGTTGAATAAACCTGAAATTACATGAAAAGTCGACTGTGGTAATCAGTGCTGCACAATTCACATGAAACATTTTAATAACCCTCAACTAAAACGTCACATACTGGTGATTTCATGATCAGATCACGTTTCTGAAATTTTTTAATAAACATTTTATACTTACGTATCTTTAATTTAATCCATATTTTTCAACTTTTGCTACGTAAGTTAAACTGGCACTACTCCTAATGATATCGAACTGTGAAATAGCACATTCCATATGTGTCTGAAATATGTTATGTCCAATGAATCTGAAAATATGTTATGTTTACATGAAATGTCAGAATTATGACATCGTGGTAGCTCCGAGGGTGGAGAGCTTGACTACTGAGCAGGGAACTCTGGTTCAAATACCGTCAAGCCACTGTACTTTGGCTTGTTCAAATTATAAAACTTAGAACTTCGGTAAAAATTAGGACTACCATCCCTGACTAAAGAGGAAAAATATTATATAACGAAACTGTAGAAGATATTTCCATGTACCCATATTATAAGGACTGCAAACCAGGATCATATTTTCAAGCCTTAAATTTCATAATATGTTACGTTTGTGCGCACAAAATTTTGGGTAGTTTCTTCAAATTTGATCAAAATATTTGAATTTGCTTCCTTATATATTATTAAATACCAGTTTTGAAGATGAATTAAAGATAACTCTCAGTTATTCCACCAAAATTTGTCAACATCAGATATGTACTTAATAATTACGACTACGAGACGAAACTAGTTGTACTGGAAGTTATTGTCTCAGGCGTAACTTTATGGATTTTGCTCAGCATATTGGAGTAAGAGAAACACTTGGCAATTCCACACAAATTTAATTTAAAAAATACGACCCGGGTTTCGACAGGGCTGTCATCATCATAGTTTTACTGGTATAAATTACACATGGGATAAAACACTGGGTACTCTTTTATCATAGAACGGTAATGAATTTCCATGAAGTTTTTCCGGGTACCGTTGATGTTAAAGATCACTGATATTAAATGTTATATTGCATTTAGCTCGATTAAAAACATTAGTTTTTTTAAATATCATAATTAAAACCCATTAAGTTATGTAAGTGCTAAGAATATTTTGATTCACAACTGAAGGCGCCTAACAACTGCATTTGACACAACCTTTCCAGTGAAAATTGAAGAAAAAGTTACCTCGATGACACATGTAACAATGCTTTTTCATATTCGTAAACTATTAATTAAAGGAAAGGATTATACTTACTAGGTCAAGAATGGTGTACATAAACATATACCATTCACATGAACAGAAGTCCTAGCGTTGTAAAAAATTATGGCATCCTAACTAGCCGCAGTTCTTTTTAGTAATTCAATGAAGATAATTAGGATTGCTCCTGAAATAAGATACGAAAAAAAATCTATTATAGGGAAACAACACAAATTTAACTTAAAATCAAAGAGAATAAAGGGATTCCTTGGTTCACGTATGGAATTGGCCACCAATATAAAATAAGGTGCATAGTTACAATGACTCAGTCGTCACTTATGTCCAGTCACCACATATTTCACGGACGCATGCCCAGTGTCATTAAGTACGAACGGGAAGTCAACAATTGTACATCTGGAAAATGTATTCAGCCTACAAAGGAAAATAAACCATTCTCTAAAACAAATTCTTAAAGTGTAGCCATCAAAATAGGCATCCGAGATACTAACCCTGTTATTAAATACGAGGTGCATTAATGTTGTAAGGCCTCCAATTTTTTTTTCTCCGGACTGGAAACAGATAGAAAGTTTGTTTTAAAATGAGCGGGCACTCTTTTTCAATGCGTGACAGCGAAGGCAGCACTTTACGACAGACAGAACCTCTAGCGGCAACCGCGAGAATGAGAACTGTTTTTGATACTTAAAATGGCGACGTTTTCGTTACATGACCAGCGTGTAATCATTGGTGTTGTGTGACACCGATTGAAATTTATCGCCAGTTGAATGAGACATGTGATGATGGAGTCATGGATGTCTCAAAAGTGCGTTCATGGGTGCAACAGTTTAAAGAAGGCAGAACATCAAGTGAAAACGAACCAAAACAATCTCGGCCTCGCATACCGATAGCGTCACAGCGATTTACCAGTGGTCAAAACAAACTCCTAAAGAAGCCTTCACCGTGGCCATAGAATCATGGCGTCGACGTTGCGAAAAAATATTTACGGCTGCAGGGAGATTACGTCGAGAAGTAACACAAGTTTCATTGTTTTTAAGGTGAATAATTAGTTAGAAAAAAA
>WURS02456448.1:0-13856 GCA_011762765.2 Rhinocypha anisoptera | reverse complement strand
GAGGGTTGTCCTGTCCAATGGCAAATCCACCGTGCGGTTCTCCCCAGCGGGAATGCGAGGGAGCTCCAACCCTTGGGCCTCTGTCGTCCTGCCGTCCTGAACAACGTGCCACGAGGCATCCAGTTCACCAAGGTCAACAAAGTCGTAATGGTTAATTACAACCATCTGCTTTGCGTCCTCTGTCAGGGCCACGGAGACAGGCTGGATGATCTTCGCGTACTCCAGAAGACTGGGCATAGGAGTATGGTCGGACAGTGTCAAGCCATCCATGACAAAGTCAGCGTCATTAGGCTCATCACCAAAGTCACCGCCATACGCGTAGTATTCGAGGTCACCCTCCTTCTTTAACAGTCCATGGTTATTCCACTCCCAGACAAGTCCGCCCTGGAAGAGTGGCTCTGATCGAAACAGTTCAATATATTCTTTCAATCCTCCTGGCCCGTTACCCATGGCGCTTCAGTGCCGTTAGAAGGTTTGTCTGTCAAAGGGAGTGATGGATTACTTACTGTGCAAACTCGCACAAGACGAGAGGCTTATCTGTATGGTTCTTTATATGCGTCAGCATCTCTTCGGGCGATGAATACATCTGGCTGTATATGTCGGCCGACTCCGCCTCCCTATCCTGTTCGTAGTGGATGATCCGTGTCGGATCTCTCTGTTTTATCCACCGGGACATGGCCACATGATTCTGGCCATAGAAGCACTCATTTCCAAGCGACCAGATGATGATTGAGGCATGGTTCTTGTACCGCTCCACGAGCTGCTGGGCCCGGTCCAGGTACGCATTAGACCACTCGGGGTTATCAGACGTCCAGGAGGCAGCTTGCTCTTCAGTTTCTTCAACATTCAGAAACCCATGGCACTCCAGGTCCGCTTCGGCAATGACGTAGAATCCCAACTCATCGGCGACGTCGAAGAATGCTGGATGATGCGGCTGATGGGCAGTCCTAATCGTGTTGATGTTGGAGCGCTTCATGCGAATCAAGTCCGCGCGCATTGCCTCGTACGGGACTGTCCGGCCAGAGAGAGGATGGTGTTCATGCCGGTTCACGCCATAAATAATGACCGGCTTTCCATTAACAAGGAAGTTCGAGCCGCTCATCTCGACACGGCGGAACCCAACCTTTTGACTGATAGTGCGGCCATTGAACTCGATCAAGATCGTATATAAGTTCGGTGTTTCGGCGGACCAGAGTTGGAAGTCATTGCCCTCGACTCTTTTGGTGTAGTTATCAGATGAAGATCCGGACCACTGGTCAAGAGTCTCGCCACTGGGAGACAAAATCTTGATGCTCATGTCTCCCTCTTCGCCCTGTACGATGACATTCGCTCGCAGGGTGCCCCCTTTGTAACCATCATCCACCTCAGGGACGACTTGGAAGTCCGTAATTGACGCCCAAGGGAATGAGATCAGGTAAACATCCCGGAAGATCCCCGACAACCACCACTGATCCTGGTCCTCGATGTAGGACCCGTCAGACCACTTGTAGATGCGGGTCGCGAGGGTGTTGTTCGTATCCGACGAGATATAATCCGTGATATCAAACTCGCTGGGATTGCGACTGCCTTGGCTATAACCGACCTCCTCTCCGTTCACCCAGACATGGAACGCGCTATCCACACCCTCATACCGCAGACGAATTTGTTGACCATCCCAGTCAGAGGGCACCTCGAACTCACGCCAGTACGAGCCTGTTGGGTTCATATAGGAAACGTTTGGCGGGGTGACGGGAAAGGGAAAGTCGATATTGGTATATTGCGGGTGTCCGTAACCCTGCATCTCCAACATGCCTGGCACCTCAATATCAACCCAATCGGTGATATTGGCCCTCTCCCAGATTGGAGCGTCAAAAGGCGACGCATCGTAGTGGAATTTCCACGTCCCATTCAGACTGTGAAAAAAGCTCTCCTCGCGATTGTGGGTGAGAGCAGCCTTCTCATCTGCGAACGAATAGAAGTGTGCGCGAGGGGGCAAGGTGTTGCGATGAAGAACTTGGAGGTTGGACCAGTCAGGGAGAAAGCCCGGCCAGGACATGGTTGCCAGTGAGTCCATGGTTGTCGCTCGCACTCGGTCTTTCCTGCTGCTACATCATGCAGTGCCATCGCGGTCTTTATAATACCTTCGAACGGAGATACTCCGGTAGAATCCCCGCGCCAAGAGGTTAGTTTTGAGTGATACGGGGTCCCTAGTATGTCTGAGCGACGCACTTCTTGCATTTTGCCGAGATGTCCGGTATTGCGCTGGGGAGTAGTAGGAACAAGGGCGGGGCAGGCTGTCATGCATAATTAGGGGGTTCAACTCTGGTTTAGGGCTAGTGTAATAGAATTGGCTCACCAATTGCAAAACATCTGATTGTAAATCACGGTCTGTCTCTCATGTTACGCGCAGCAAGTGCCAGCAAGGCTTCGTCACTGTGAACATATGTTTTATTGTAAAATTCGCAAAGCGTCGGGATCATGGGGTTGTACTTCTCGCACCTCTAGCGGAAATGTCGGAGGGTCATCATGAGAAAACAACAATTTCCCAAGAAGAGGCCCTGTGGACATATGCCACGAAGTTAGAGGCAAATAGACGAAACCAAGCTTCTTTTTTTTTCTTACTGGATCTTGAGCTTCATGACAGCCTTCTTTTCCAACGAAGGCCCCTGGATTTGAATGGCGACGCGGATTGCGGATAATCCATCAAGTTCTTCTCGGCCACGCGTCCCAAGTGTCCTATACCAACCATGCTGGATACCCATTTCCCAGTCTGTATTGGTTGGTGCCATGTGGAAAGGAAATCCCGGCTCGATTATGTCATAGACATCAGAATCATGATTCCTCTGGGGAGAGTCAAACAGTTCATCATTGAAGGAGAACTCAGATGTTACATATAGAATATGAGGACCTGTCAAATTGACGCCAAAAATGACCGCTTTGGATGCCAGAAACGGCCGCCTTTCCACCTGTAACTTTGGCTGCTGTGCCAGTGCTTGACCGCCCACCGCCCTTGATGACCACTATTCTGCACCTGCTCAGCACTGTTAGTCATCCTCTTGTCATGATGCTGGTGCTTGTCACGCGGCTCAGATAGCTAGTAAATGAAATGGATTCAAACTAAGCTATGTAGCCTTATAACAAGAAAATCAAGCATGGAGAGAATGTAAGACCGTAGGCCATGTAGGGATGGATAGCATGAAGGAGTAGTACATGCAAGATTACAGGGTGCATAGATTAGATACTTTGCAGGAGGGAGGGAGGATAGTATTTGGGAGCAAAGGCAGTACAATATGGGTATCAAGACTGATTGCTGGCTCCCAAAAGGGAGGCTATGATCAGGAACATATATACATGATTGTGGATCACATGATCACCAGAGGTATTATCTAACCTGGCACTAAGGCCCTAATTTCATGAGGTTGTGATGTTTCCCCTTTGGGAAACCCTTGCACTGTGAGCCTTCACAGTATGCGAGCACAGTTGCAACCACTGGACTTTGACCTTGAACCTTGATGCCTTTGTTATTTCTCTCCCAAAGGTGTAAAAGGAGGATGTTGATTATTATGTCACAGCTCTGCCAGAGCTGTAGTTGAAAACAACAATAGGTATTATTCTTGTATACAGTCTAGGTAGCTAATGATGAGAATAATCAACATGAGGAGAGAAGAAGAAGAGGAAACGCCGCCAGCGTTAAGAACCTGTTAGCTATATACTATGCTGCATGTATATTAACTTCTTGCTGCCAGCTTGGGGAGGGGGGGGGTTGGACTGTTAGCTAGTTAACTTAGTCAGCTGCCACCTTTCCTCTTTTCTCTTGAGGTTGGCCCTCTCCTTTCCTTCCATCTCTCTTCTTTCTAGTTAGATAGCCTCATTATTGAGTATGTTTATGAGTATACACCTGTTTTTCCTCCTAGTTATCTCACTATCTGTCACATAATGACAGTATAATCTTTCAAGAACGTGAGAAGATAGGAGAATACCCGGGAGATGATTGGAGAACAGAGGAAAGAAATAAAGGAGAATGGAACGGATCCCGCCTGTCACGTGCACGAAGCCCTACAAACAAAAATGGTTATTAACCTACCTAATATACTTTGTACGCAGTGGTGATAATCCGTCAATCATACATGATCATAAAAGTTTATGGCTGCTGGGCTTTATGAAAATACATATTTTGATAGTGTCAAGACTTAGCAAAAGCTTGACATGACTTCTACTCTTGTATATTGATTGCAGAGCGTCGTTTTGCAGAGCGTCAATACAAGAGCTGTTGATAGTCTTAGACTTCGTGTACATTAAATCATCTATCTAGTAACGGCGAGTTCGTGGAGGTGTGAAGCACACAATCTCAGGCTTGTCAATCTTCCCTTCCACCGCCCGAGAATCTGGCATTGAGACAAAAGGGGACATGAGCAAGTAATATAATAAAGGAGTGAAAAGAAAAGGTAGTTACTGCTTCTTCCGTCTCGCAATTTAGACATCAGCGGACGCCCTCGGGTGATCTTCATATTGTGGGACTTGACAGAGGCAACAAAATCATATGCCGGATCATCTTTTAACATGTTCCAGACGTAAGTTGGCATCGTGAAAAGACAGAGAGTTGAATGGGATTTGAAGACAGCTTCGATTGATATCTCGCCGATATCCGCAAGGATCCCGTTCGCCAGCCATTTTTCCCATTCTTTAATCCTTGGAATTGAGGCGTCGTCCAACAGCCTTATCTATGGTTTCCACTGCCGCCTGAAAGTTTTTCTCATGTTGCAATGAGTGTTCAGCTCTCTGGATGTTCAACTGGTATTGCGTATCTGTTGAATTAGGTGACAATACTAGTTACGACTGTTTAGAGCGCCCATGGCCCTTTCTGTAGTCGAACGGTATTATTCACCTTTATTCGACAGTATCCGTTTCTGTCATTGAAAAATAGACGTGTTAGTGTCAGGTAGGGACATGATATGCCAGAGAGAAAACAAACCGTTAACGTAGTTCCTTAGGGTTTATAATAAATGGAGATGTCAATATGATGTAATAAATCCCGCTTCACTAGAAATAAATGAAACTAGCCTCGTCTTCAACTAGAAAGGCAGACACGATGCCAGAGAAAAGAGGAAGAAAACAAGCCCCGTTATGGGGTCAGAACTCAGAAGGGATGAAACTCGCCCTATCCTTGACAAGAAGAGCGGACAAACCGACAAGGCTAGACGAAAGGGATGAAGTAGACAGCTGAAGGTAAAAGAAGGAAAGACAGCCAGAGTCAGAGTGAAAAGTTACTTTTTATTTCCTACAGGACATAGCTAACTACATTCACTTTCACCAAAAAAGAAAAAGCAATGTTGACTCTCCTTATTGAAGCAAACACACCACCTTGATATAAATTTTCAGATAATGCACACTGTACACATTCAAGTACAACAGTAGCAGTTTTCTCATATTGCATTTCAGGATCTTGGTTAGTCCATTCTGGTAGACAAGAGGTGCTTCTATGGCAAGAGTGAAAGTACTGATCACTTGGTATTTAAATTTATTTGTGTTGATTGATTATTTACAACTTTGTCTATTTTCCTTCTTTATCTTTTATTCAATTATGTGAGAGGTTATATAAACCCACTCTGTCCTATGTCTTATGTGCAAGATATGTGCAGCATGTACTGCATCCCATGTTAGCAGTTGCAAAGAAGCTCAGGTTGCCTTGCGCATTTGGAGACGTCAGCGCGTCTATTCAAATCCGAAAGAAGATAGAAACAAGGGTATGGCAGCACATCACCACTGGCAAACCAAAGGTCGGACAGTTTGGTATGCTAGAGCTAGGGAATCGAGCGGCCGAGAACATCCAGACTACGTGCTATTGACAGTTCCAGGATGTGGGATTCGCTTTCTATCGGAAAACATAAAACTACAGAGGCCACAAATCCTATAACTAATTTGGAGAAACTCGAGGGCTACCTTGTAAGTACTTCCTGGATTCCCTATAACGCGACATTAATAGACCAAAACAGGTCAAGTAATAAGGGGCATAAATTTTATAGCGCGGAATCTGGCTTTATGACCGACTACAAGACTACATTTTGTCTGCAAGAAGATGGAAAGACATGGATATTCTATTCGGAAGCAACCATGGACATGAATCGGGCGTCTATGAGACGACTTCAAACATTGATAAATCGAAATGCACATACTGAGTCACTGCGCTTTCTTCATGCATTTTTGTAAAGTATTATTCTACGTATTACCTAAATAAAAGATGTTGCCTTCTTAGCGGCAATTTTGGGGATTGGCAAAGGGTCTGACCGTCCGATATGCCCTGGCTGGATATGCAGGGACTAAGTGGGGTGCATATACGAGCAAGATGGCCCAAATAGGGGCCATGAAATAGGCGAGAGGAATCCTGTAGCTCTTGGCCAGCCAGTTAAAGGGTCTCTGACACGAGATCAACCGGGGGCTGATATTTGCCAATGCATTAATCGGCCGTACAGCTCTCTCCTCAGTTCGCCTCATTTTGTTTCTGCTTTTCTCACTGACTAGAATCTTTTCATTTCTTCAGCTTTATTACTATATCTATCTATTTTGATTTCTTTATATTATTTCATCTCTTCATTCCCACTATGTCCGACTGGGGGCCCCCAAACGGATATGCAATCCGCAGACATGGCTCTTGCGTCCAAGGAGAAAAGGACTGCGGTGGAACTATAAATGGGTTTCACCGATGCTGTCCCGGAGGCACTGATTGCCCTAGTGACATAGGAGCATGCTGTAAACCACCAGGTATCTGCGTAGAGCGGATCAAAGACCCGCCACATTGCGCCAACGAAACCTGGACTCTTTTCGAAAACATAGACGAGGGATATTTCTGTTGTGAGTCGGGAATGGATGGGTACAATGTAAGCCAAGGAGTTGGGTGTGAGGATCGGAGGGATGGTACCGCTTCCAACGAGAAGTGGTGGTCGAGTGCGTATTGGTTGCCAACTGTTGCTTCCGGTAAGATTTACCATATCAGGCTTATTCGGGTCTACGAGGCCAACGTTGATGACAGGTATAATCAGGTGTCGCCGCGAGTACGGGAGGTATGACATCTACCACTGCCACTGCACATCAGAACCAGAGTCTGGCGGATCAGCTAGCTCTTCATCCGGCTCAAACAGGGCCGGCGCTATCGCAGGTGGTGTAGTTGGTGGCGTGGCTGGATTAACAATTATATGTGCCTTGCTTTGGTACTTTATGCGTCGTCAATCACAAAATCAAAAGGGAATACCCGTCACAGAAGCGCCGATGGTACAATCCAGCCCTAATCAGTTCCCAGACAAACCCAACGAGTTGGATGGTCAGCATGTGGCAGAGCTGAGTTCCAATCAACCTGTCCATGAATTACCAGGACATTCAGTGACCAAATGAAAATGTAACATTTATTGTGTATCTGTTACAATTTCATCAACAGGGATTAATGCAGATGGTTTTATCACCGCTTCCTATACACCATGATAAACCTTTTCCTGCTTATCGTGCATTGGTGATAGAGGCTCTCTGTCATTGGATTGCTGCGGTTTACTGTAGTATACGTTTCACATACCTAACACTAATAGTAACAATCTGATCCAGTTACGCATCATGGTAGTCCCAAAATGGTTCTTCTATACGAGCACAGTCAGAATAAAGTACTAGGCTGTCTCTGTGTAGCATTGCCGCCTTAGACCAAGTCCATCTCTGACCGTGTAAAATTTCCGGGGTTGTGCAGACTCTGGGGTAAGATAATTCCCCGATACCAAGGTCAAATATAGGTAGCCGGTGATAGGGCTACGATACGATAGTATAAATACAGCATGATTTCCGTTGGAGGTGTCGTCCACGCAGTTCCAGCACAGCATCACTTCATAGCTACTTTCCAATTCTACCCTGGACTCAGTAAACCAGTATGACTTCTTCCATGCTTGCTGCATCCTCCCCCAATTCAACAAGACATGACTAACATTCGAAAAAGGAAAATGCATCTCACGCAGCTCCTCACGCCCCTCTCCCTCCTTTGTCTCCTCTCCCTTTCCCTAGCGGAACCCATCGGCTTGAACGGTTGCAACCCCAACAAAGCCAAAGCCCTGGAGCAGCTAGTCATCTCTCCGTCTCCCGCTAGCGAGAGCTCTTTCGAAAACACCGAGAAACAGTCTCTGAACACCAACGAGTCCTTTACGACTTCTTCTGAAGAGGAATTCTTCCCGGCCCTCGTCAGCTGCCAAAACTGCGCTAAGATCAAGAAGAAGAAGCCCAAGTTCAGAGGGGGCTGTGATCCGGCAAAAAGCAAGGGTTTCCTGGCATCGCACCAATGTTCGAACAAGAAAGTTGGTGGGAAGAGCTATCTGTGTGTGCGTGACGGGGTGGCCCATTGCTATAGAGGGAATTTGGCCAATTTGCGGATGGAACATGGTGAGTGTTTCAAATAGGAAAAAAGGGGATAATTATGATGGTCTACGTGGTGGGTGGAATGAGGTATATTCAACATATACCTAGTAGTTCACTGGTGTGTTATTTTACTGCAAGTCTGGGCGTATTGAGCTGGGAGGCATGATTCATGCTTTAGGTTTAGCTCTAGTAACTACTTTTTGGAAAAGCCGCAAGCCCGTGTTATCGTGTGTTTACTTCCTCATACCCACGCCTCCATGTAGTCAGACTGATAGGTATCCCCGTGGAACTCCCACAGCGTCCCATCCACAGCCTGCGCACATAACCATTCCTGACAAAGACTGATATCCTCATCTTCCTGGCCGGGTGGCACAGGTACATCAACGTAGGACAAAAGTCCATTCATTCCACAAGACTGCATGAACATCAGATAGCCCCAAAAGCTAAGCTGCCACTCCGACGCCTTGTTCAGACGAGCATCACGGAGACGGCCATCCTTGGTGTTAAGTATGAGAACTCGTCTCAGATATGGTAGACCGGCCACTGCATCGGCGGTTAGTGGTTGGTCCATGTAGGCGTCAGCACGAGCGATAGCTAGATGCGTTAAATTCGGGCACTTCTGGAGGTCTGTCGCGAATATCTCTCCGGCATACGGATTATACAGCGCGAGACGGCGGAGGCGAGGCCAAGTGGGCCACACTTCGGGCTCATCTCCCGTTTCGAGCGCATCGATGAAGAATTCATCTTGGACGGAGCAGAATTCTTCCAGTGCGGTTAGGCGGCAGAACGCTTCTCGGAGGGGTTTGCGAATGCCCTGCTTGTCGTCACACGGGTATAGATAGCGCAGGGGCATATCAATGACGAGGTTCTTTAGAGTGATGCATATATGTGTAAACAGACGGTCGATCTGGTTGACGATGTGTGGTTCATTGAGTTCCTCTGGAGGAAATGGGGCTAAGAAAAGCGAGCAGGCTTGTATGCTTTGGTTGTGGTTATTGCTGATAAAATAGCCGCTTCTGTCTAAGAGACTGTCAAGTCGATCCCTCGAGTCGATGCAGAGACAGTGGCGAAAGAGAAGCTGTCGTGCCAGGGAGTGGGTGAGCTTGCAGGTCAGGGTGAGACTGATCAAGGTCCGGGTCACGATGTCACTTGGACGGTGTATCTTGCGTGAATTCAGCGGGATGAGACTGTCTACCACCTGCAGAATCACTTCTCCCGGGAGGGTAGACATTGTGGTTGTTTTAGAGATGGAGGTTGGTAGTGGTGAAGAGTTGAAAAAGTTGAGGTTGAGATTTCAGCCTGGTTGGTTGTTATGGCTGCCTCGACCAATGGCAGCACATCTTGAGTAACTTCACTCTTTACAAAGCCTCATTCCTTTAATATTTCACGTCTTGAAAAATCGAATCGGGTATAATTTATAACTGTCATGGTAGTTCTTGCCATGTGAATCTTGACAGGGCTTCCAATATCGAACAGCACCGAGCAATGGCAAAGGAGAACAGAGAGCCATTACAGAACAGCAATATGACATATATGACAACCGGATGGTACATGGCATTGAAAACGAGAACTTAAAATGGATCCATCACCGTTTGTTCAAAATAGCGAGACCTTACTGCTGAGCGAGAATCTTAGCAGCAGCCGCCTCAGCAACAACCATGGTTATGGCCTGGGTATTACCCGTGGGAACATCAGCGTGAATACTGGCGTCGACAATGTACTTTGAAATCGCGTCAGTATAATAATCAAGAATGGGATAGGAGTATTGGCTGAACCTACCAAATTGTCCATACCATATACTTTGGTGTTAGTATCAACAACCGACGATCCACCGGTACGGCCATCATCTGTGCCCATCTTGGCCGTGCCGATGTAATGTCCACCGGCAGTTTGTGAATCGATGATTGCGGAGACATTGGTGTACTGCTGAAGCTTGAAGCCAGTCGAAGGCGCAGTGATGTCGTCGACCAGTTGTTGGATCATTTCCTTGACGGCTTTGCGGTCTCCGTTAGTTTGGAGGTACGGGGTCTTCATTGTGACAGTGTTCCCCTTTTCATCCAGCCCCAGGATTCCAAATGAAGTAAGACCGTGGGTCATATAAACGCTGATATTGATGGTGCCGTCATCGCTAGGGGCGCAGGAACCCTGGAAGAATCGCGTCTGGCCGTCAATCTCGTTTGAGGTAAAGAAAATCAAGCCATGCTTTCCTTGAGTCAGGATGCCGTTACTTTGTTCGTATTGCGAAATATGGGTGGTATCACTCCCGTTAATGACGCCTGTAGTGTCTAATAGGCCAAAGTCTCCGTTGGTCTTCACATAGATGGAAAAGATGGGGTGATCTTTGAGGCCAACACCCACGGGCAGACTGATCCATTCTTCCTGAGGAGGGACAGCGACGCCACTCTTTTGAGCTGTTTCAATCTGCGTCTTCGGGCCAATGCCGGAGTTGAAAAGAACCCGCGGAGTGGATAGAGAACCTGCCGCAAGAATAACACGACCATTGCAAGCCAATGTAATTGTTTCCGATTTACCGGTGGCAGTCTGAACTTCGACACCGGTGACCTGACCCCCCGAGCGTACCAGACGGATGACTTTGGTACCAAGGCTCAAGGTAAATCGATCATTCTGCTGGATCAAAGGAAGGTAGGTGCGGACAGGGCCAGCACGCATCTGGTTCTTGATGTTCCACCCCGGGTGACTGTAGACCTGGTGCTTCTCATTTGGCTGCGAGATCATGTCAACAGACTTCCAGCCCAGACTGCTCAGGAACTTCGAGAAGGTATTGTACAGCGCCTGGTCATAAAGCTTGCCATCAGCAGAAGGCAAGGTGCTTCCAGGGTTCCGCTGGTATAATCTCTCCGACGCCTGCGCGACGTCTTCCCATTTCCAGCCTTGGGGCCATTTGTCGTTGAAGTCGTGGTCTGGGGGGTGGACAAAGACCATGTAGTTGACAGTGGTGCCGCCACCAAGCACACAGGCTGCATATCCTGCAGTGTCTGGGCAGATATAGTCGTCCCAGATGTCGTAGGTAGCGATGTCTCCGGACAGTCCGGGAACGTCGATTGGGGTCAGGTTTTCATCCCAGCTGAGGGTTTCATTGGAGCCGGTGGAAACAGTTGGGCCTGTTCCTCTTTCGAGAAGCAAGACCTTTTTCCCAGCTTCGACAAATCTCTCGGCTGCGATGATACCGGAAGGACCACCGCCAACGATAATGTAGTCATAGGCATGGTTTTCGAAGGCTGTAGTAGCGGAGCCCAGAAGTGCAACAGTCGCGGCCACGAAACCTCGTGTTTGACGGAATCGCATGATGTCGTGGACTCGTAAGGGACGGATGAAGAGATATAGAAGAATGGGAGGATACAATGGCCAGAATACGAAGAAACTTCACCCTTTTGGATAGCGGATAGTTAACCTCTTAATTAACTACGAACCAAGCCAAGATCCCACTACTCTCTAGCAACTTGGCATTGGTAAGACGACACTCCATTATAACTCCGAATGCACATCCATCAGCGCCGAGCACGATCCAGCTCGATGAGTCGAACGGCAGCCTTTCACGTCAGGGAAAATGTGCTAAATAAAATGCGACTTGGCATCCCACGTCCGAGGATCATTTCCAGTCTGTCTGTAGGGTCAATGGCTAGCCTCGTTCCGGATCGTCCCACGGGGATGACAGAACCCTTATCAATCAAACAAATCTTATCAATCTTTGTTCCTTTTGCTCCGGCTCCGGCGGTTATACGAAGCAGTTCTTCGCTCTTTTCCGCTCCCTTGCATATTCGCGTGATCATGAATAAGGGACCTGCGTCAGGCTCCCCTGGACTAAGCCGTGTTGAGCTCTTGTTGCTATCATACAAGAACCAACTGCCAATAGCAGGCCCACCAGCCCCTGTACAAGACTCACTAATGCCGATATTTGAAGAGCCAGGAGTGTACTAAGTGGTTGTGCATTTAAGCCAAGTGCTCCAATTGTTGAACTAGTCCCGTATTGAAATATACATCCTTTTTCTTAACACAAGAACGACACAGCAAGAATGCAGGGCTTGTATCGTCAACTTCTTAAGCAATAACCCAGGCGCTTTCAGCATCTTCTTACCGCTGATCATACCTAGCGATAGCTCGGATAAGAAATCCAAGTAGCGTCTCATGAAATATGTTCCTATCTTGTCCTCCTGGAAAAAGATGCCCTTTGGGATTCCTTTCCTGGTCTTTGCCGAGTTGAAATCATACACAAACATCGTGCTCTAATCGAAGAGTGCGATATCACGGCGCTGGTCAGAGTACTTAGCTGCCTGCGTTTGAGACAACCTCAGCATTCCATTCCAGTCAGCTCACTGATTTTCTGATCGATGATGGTATATCGGTATGGCAGGGAAACTCCCTAAATTTTTCCAGTAGGACATTGGTGTTCTTGAACTCAAGAGTCGCGAATGCTGTTTTCTTGTCGTCGCCTCTACCTTTGCCCGTGTTTTTTTTTTTCGCTTGCTGTCAACATCGTTCTCATAATGAATCAGTAACAGCATCTTTACTGGCTGAGGATAAAAAGTCCATCGAAGGAACCGACTGTTCTTGGTACTCTGTTCTTCGCCCTTGGGTTTCTCCCCCTTTTTGTGGGATATGCGCACGACCTTCTGCCTCACTATTGCAGAGATCTGGACGTATGGAAAGAGACATTCCAGAACAATATTTGACTAGGCTGACCAGTTGTGGCTCCGAAGCCCTGACAAAGTCCTCGTTCTGTCACGACCACCGATTGGGTCACATTCCAGAAAGATAACCACTGCGTCAGGAACAAAAGTCTGGGTAATAAGTCTTATGGCCTAGTATTTTCAGCACTGATTGCTTTTTTTTTTTTTTTTTGAATGATTTGTATAAAAGTGATCCCATCCCGCCTTCCGAATTAGGGAGAGACGTTCCGCAGAGATGCGTTTCGCCATATTTTTTCGAGGGCCTTGACCCTTGGCCCATGTCACACGCAGTTATAAACCTGGCTTTCAGGTAGCGATGAAACCGATTCCCAAACTTGAATATGGTTTATGAGTACGTGGCTTCGACACCGCACAGCGAAGACAAGTAGAGATATATTTTATCAGATCGGTTTTAGCACGGGACATGAAGGAGTAGGAGGCAAATTCTGGTCAGGATTGCAGGCTCACTTGCAGGTTCAAGGTACGGTGATCTCTGGTCGTAGTCGCCAGACTGCTGCGACGTTGGCAGATATGTAAATGGGGATATGTAAAGACAACCAGGCTAGAGACGATGAATCAAAATTCCGTATCTCTGGGAAGTTGCAGGATCTTGAGTGCAGTACTGCGAGAGAGAAAGGGAGGTGGCAGCTGCCAATCTTATTTGTTACCTAGCGGCAACAGAGGTCGTTCTCGAGATGGTAGTGAATATTGGTGGAAGAGAATTGGAAGTTTGGAAGAACTTTATAAACTTGACAATAATCTATCTACATACACACATAAAATTGACGAGATGTTTCAATCCTTGTC
>WURS02456447.1:5000-31253 GCA_011762765.2 Rhinocypha anisoptera | reverse complement strand
TTCTTGGGATTGTGGATGATGCTGCAATGCAACACTGCACTTTTGCAGCACCCAGTCCGGCTAGTGTGCTACGCGCCAATTGGTGCGTGCACACTGCAAGTGAGGCTCTCATTGCTTTTCATTGGAGTCTGGCTTGGGCATGGACTGTGAGACTGTGACACAGTGTAGTGCCACCCGGCAGCCTGTGATTATCGGTTGCACCGCTTATCCCCCGATCGTTGCCACCGATCAGTATCACCGGAATAGTCCGATATGAGAGGAATGACGACGTGTCCACTGGGATGATCGGTGGTCGCATTTAGCCTCGCAATAATTGCCATTTTGGTCTTGTATTCTAGCTTTGTATTCTCTCTCTTTGCACGCTTGAATGAGCTAACTTGCTTAGACGTGTTTGGGCAATCGTTTGTCGGTTTATTGCTAACCTTCAAATCAGACCGTGATCAATAGCGATAGTGTTTTACAATCGAACAATCAACTGGTGTGAATTTATTTGAGCAGCTCAAAACTAGTTTAGTCATTTTATTAATGGCGCACGCTTGGAAGGTTGGCCCAAGCACCATGATCCATATAGTTGAGGGTCCACATGCCAATGCCATGCACATTGTTTTGAAGTGCTAAATTGAATTTGTTGTTGAGAGAAGCCCAGCCGTCATACCAGAGTTGATTCATAGTGCCATCTCCACTCTAAGAACCACAAATCGGATCAATGATGAGAGATCACAAATTGCCAATGCTTACCTTGTATGAATAGTAATGAGAATCAGAGTGCTCGTCATAGTAATGAGTATATGATGGCAATTTCTTCACATATTCATACCACTGATCATAAGTCACGATGGTAGCTACATGACTGCTGCAATTGAACCCACGATACTGGAATGTTTTGGTGTAACAAATTGTCGGTTCCGAACTGAGGCATTGGTAATCGTGGCCATAGTAGGGAAAGCCCACAATCATCTTGTTTAAATCAACCTTGGCCTCCTTGTAGGCAAGCAATGCTCCTAGTGTGTAGAAGAATCCCGTGTTGCCGCCACTTAAGCAAGGTTCTTCTGATTGACTTAGCTGTTCATAGTTCATCACAAAGAGCAGATCGACGATGCTGGATATTGATACAATGTCATAGTTTTTGTTATCCACCCCTTCATCTGATTATTCAATCAATCAACGTCACTTGTAATTACCAATTAGTGAACTTACTTATATTGTGAAGTTGGTGGGGACTCCAAGGCAAGTTGAATACCACTTTGGAGGAAGGTATTTTTCGGTGAAAGCTTTCAGTGACTTGTTTCACAAATTGAGTAAGTTCTGAAACTTGCTTGCTACCCCGACCAACAGCATCGTCAATGTAGAGACTAATTCCATCAAGATAATTCTTTGAGGCAAAACCTACTTTATCCTCAACCCATTTATTAGAAGCACTTTGATTGTTGATCAGTGCCAAATTAAACGATTCTAAAAAGCGATAAAAAGTTTAGTATAAGATTTAGATGCCCTCAAAGTTCAAAAACCTCTAGTCACCACTCGAACTTGGTGGCGATGAGCAAGGCATACGATTTGAACGTCATAAAAATCGACCAATGCGATAGTGGTTAGTTTGCTCCAGTCAAAATTATTCCATATTTGATGATCAGATTTGAGTACATATCCAAACGCCTGATAAAATCAAATAAACAAAGATGAACGTGGCACGTGGAAGTGAGCATAGACGAATAATAACCTCTTTGGAATACTTGGTAGCGATAGGAGCACACTCGGAAGCGTGAGCACACGGACATCCACCCTCGACCACGATGGCCTGCAAGCACAAACACCCCACAACTAGTACAAATGTCCACTTGTTCATCATCACTTTGTTTCTATCTAACTCTAACCACTTCAATTTCAACTAAAACTCGCTTATATACAATCATAATAATGGCGTCACCATTCAAGTAGTTGCCAAATAACCAACTCCTAGAAGTACTAAACCAATACATAATCTATCCTATGTCATAGTTTACATACCTCATTTCACAGTTATCTAATCGCGCTAGAGTTGAATCAAGTATCGATAAAGTCCACAAAGAAGCACAAATTGGATTTTTTTCTTGAGTTTATTTTTGTGACTTAAGTTTTATAAACTAGAATGAAGTAGTAATAATAAGAATGTGAAATTCAAAGCTGTCAAGTTTTAAAGTTTAACTTAATTTAAGTTTTAAGTTTAATATAACACCTTAACCATCAAGTTGAGCAAGCGCAACTTTGAGATTTTCCTATACAGAGTTAGATTATGTTGTTTGTTGTTTTATTAAATTGAAAAAGAGTGCCGGATAAGCATGGTGGTCTAGCTTCAAAGAGGATTCGAATTCGATTCGAATGTTGTGCATTTCTCTTCGGATTCTCATTCTATTTGATTCGAACTTCTGAACTTTTCTAATTTCAACTTCGCTCAATTCGATTCGAATTGTTTACATATTCCTTAGAATCATGATAACTTTTTTGAATTATGACCTCGGCGGCTTTATTTACAAGAGCTTTAGCGCCGTCTGCCTTTTTTAAATATTTACACTAGCGCCATCTATGCATTATAATTGGCGGCTAATCCGCACAATTTAGCAGAGAGACTTAATAGTTAAACAACACCACACATTCGACTTGTTTCAGAACTTTTGTTCCTGGTTTAGCACTGCATGTTCTCAATTTGGATCAGTTCGAACGTACACACAGCGAACGCTTTTCAAAATTTTAACCCAAACGGGCAAGTGATTTCAAAATAAGCCTAAATTTTAACCTAAATGAGTAAAATTTCGAATCGTGCTTGAAAGCTGTAACATTTGAGTTAAAATTTTGACCTGTTTTGAAATCACTTGCCCGTTTAGGTAAAAATTTTGACACGCTTTCTGTGTCTGTATTATAATTTACACTGTACATTCAATATTAAGGAAAAATTCTGTCTGTTCGAGTGCATGGTAATTTTCTAGGCTTACTCATAAGTTTTCTAAAGCACTGTGGAAGGCAGATTTTCGTACGTTTGCGGCTAAACAACACACAGTATATGAAATTAAACAATGCGAAAATTACGATTAACTCTTTCAACCCCGATGATTATCCGTAAAAGATAAGTCTTATATCGCTAATTGAATGAGCGGGACACATACGTCCCGATAGCGCCTTTGGGAGCGAAAGGGTTAACCGACAATATAATTGAAGTTCAACAAGCAGCATGACAACAGTCTAAATTAAATTTGAGTTAAAGTTAAATTAAATTAGAATTTAAAATGAATGCAACTCGCGAGAAGATACTCATGAATAGCTTGAAGCATGAAAATATGGAAATTAGCGCGTGAGAATTTTGAATTGCTACGATATAGAAAGCCGCGTTTGTACAGTGCTGGTTTGTAGAGCCACGGTGTGGTGCGTCGTGTTTGGTAGACCTTGATAAAGTGTGCAAAGAGGAGGTTTCTTCACAACTATCATGTTAGATAAGCCACACCTTTTGGAGAGTGTTGCCGATTGGCACTCTGGTTGAGTAGCGAGGTCACCGCGAAGGCGCCGTGTTATGGTGGAGTGAACAGCTGACGCGCCACTACATCAGTGACTGAGCATCGTGGTCGATAGACTTGGCAGCGGTGGAGGTCGGACTGTTCGGGCCCTGCTGGCGCCTGCTCTCTCCTCTACCTCTACCCTCACTTTAAGATACGCAATCATTACGCCACGATAACGGCGGTGGTTTGCGCGCCGCGCACAACCATCAGACGGACGCCGAGCAGTGCTCGAGCCACAGTGCCTATCCTCGACGATAGAAGAATCCAACCAAACTCCAACTTGTGTAGCTGCTATGGCGACCACGGATCACGGTCACGTCATGAGGCTCTAGCAAAAAAGTGCTTCTCTCGTTCATTTGGTCTCATTCCCCCGTAAAAGCACTCTCACTATATATCGTCATTGGAGTTTACGAACTGACTTTGGTCTCAAGCCGCCTGTCGTCGGGTATGTCTTGCGTTTCTTTCAATATAGTATTGACTATTAGCGAGACCCTTCTCTCGCTCTCTCTCTCTCTCTCTCTTTGCTGACTAGATCCAATCTCACAAGCAGTGGCTCGTCGGCGTTCCATTGAGAGTATCGTGCTCATGTCAGTCTCGTTCGGACTCTTCGCGTGTGCATGTGTGTGTGTTCCCAGGCGTTCTCTGGCATTGACTTAAATTCCTTCACTGATTCTAGTCCTTAGTTATTATTATTTTTCTTGATAATACCCCCACCCGTTCTGACGGCTGTCGCGTCCCTTCACACCCGTTCGTACCTTTCACTCGCACATTTTATCCCGCTTGTTTGTTTGTTTGAGGAAATTGCATTAAAGAAGAGCATTTGAAGCTGCAAGACAAAGCGGTTGTCTTCATCAAATCAATTATACATAATAATTTATGCCAAACGACCACACGGATTGGTTCAGTTTATTCAACTCGCCGCCTCCTCGTGTCAGTGTTTCGATCGTCAAGTGTGTAAATTAGAGCGGCACACTTTAGAAGGAGTGCGCGTGTTGAATGTCATCAATTGCGATTCTGTCGGCGGCGGAGCTACTTCTTCTATTTCGGCAACTCACATTCCACCGATCGCGCCATCCCTCGTTGCACTCTACCGGTGCATTCTTCCGTGTTATTCAACGCTACTCGACGTCCGCAAAGACGTCGCGAACGTCTCCACCTTTCTTCGGGTGACCTTTTATCACGATCTCATCTGTTTCTCTTCGAAATCTTCTATTATTTCGACTGATTTCCAAAAAAATCCCTATGAATTAACTATTTATTATATACATATTTTGTTTGTTTATAATATACCATTGTACTGGGACAAAGACAACAGTCAGTTCGCTGCGACTCATATCATCACGCTGCGATTTGGGTGATTTCTCTCTCTCACACTCTCGTTTCATCGTTTTCTCATATCATCTCACAAGTGTCAATGCCATCGAGTTACCTTTTGTTGTTTTCATTATCTAGTCACTGTTTGAAACACAACAAATTGCACAAAGTGAAGCAACGAATTTCTATTCCCATTTTTTTCGACGTGATATCGATTGGATTCTCTACGCTAGTTTGATTACAGCCTGATTAATTGTCTACAAATGACAGGAGTAGATGAAACGAGCCAGCCAAACTGATCACACACAAGCCCTCTCACTCGCCCTCCGTGCAATTATAGCTATTTCTATTTTTCGATATCCATAACGCCCAATCGTTTTCCATATTCTCGACCAACTTACACCGTTTTATGTGTGTGCACTATTAATTTTGGGCTTTGGCACTCGACTCTAATCCGTCAAGCTTGTGGTTGACATCGTCGCACCACTGCAACTCGATTAGAGCAACTCACATTGTGAGCTGTGAAATTGTTGTCACTCAAAAAAACTTAGCACAACACAGAAGAGACGCAAACATGGCGTTAGCAGGACTGAAAAAGCAATTCAACAAGGCAAACCAGGTAGGTGTCTTCAGCATCACGCAATCCGAGACGCGTCGCACTCGGTTGTATCACATTACCTACTACAAAAATTCTGTTCTAGCAGACCACTTGTTTTCACTTGACTACTATTAATCGCACCGTTTCGAGTAGACCCCGATTTGGGTTGACATGATCTGGAGCATTAGTGCGACATGCCCACACTAAGTGCTCAACGATGCCCCTCACTGCACCAACATGACTTTTTGGGCGAGTTGTGTCTCAATCACAACTTCCCTCTTATCGACACTAATACCCTGGAAGCGGACACAGGAAAATGCTCACAAAGCCTAATCCCGGTTCGGTAGAATTATCGAATCCTGAAAGGAAAAGACATATCCACGTTTGAACGATTCACACCAAATAAGCGAGAGTTGTGTTTGCTTTGTGTCAAGTGTTTGCAAAACAATTGAAATGGTCTAGTCTACTTATCTCATATATGTCATACACTAGTATTCCAAACAATCTATTAGTTCTCTCTATGAATGTACGAAGTGTTGACTTACTCAAGATGACACATTGGCCTACATATAAATCAAGTAGTACGAATTTCTTCTACTATTCTGTAGTGTTACTATAGTGTTCCAGATTCGGATGCTGCGCTAGACATTCTTGTTGTTTGTCTAAGCGTATATTGTGGATGGATAAATTTAATTTAGGCTAATTTTAGCCGGTGATGCGATCCACTGTGTGCTCACACTTGCGGGTGACATTTTTGTTCACCGAATTGTCCTCCCCCGTTTGGCACTCAATCTTTGTTTAGTAGTACACCTCTACCAAAGAGAGACACGCACACCTGACTAGCTGTTAGTTGTCGCTCTCGATTGCACACCGAGAATTGATTGTTTTTCGATGAGAAGGCAGAGTTGTTCGAGCGAGCTGTGTACGGCCACTGGTGCCGCCATTGATCGCCGATTGATTGCGCTCGCCTGGCCACCCACACACAGGTGTGTAAGTGCTCTTCCTCGAGTTCGCTCTCTGCACCAACCTTGCCGCTATCTTCATTGATTGCCCCGTTCACCAGTATTGAACGCGGAGGGCAGTGCCAGCACTAAGGACCAGTACCATTAGGCAACTACTTTGATGGATGAAACGTTTGAGCTAACTCAAATTGGTTCTCTCCTCCCTCACGTTGGTTTCTTCACTTTATATGAAGTGGAAGCGAAGTGATTGATATTACTTTATCTATATCTCGATCTATGCAAATGACTTAGTTACCCACACTAGTTGGTGAGTCTGGCATATGTCAGCTTAAATTGGATAATTCTGTAGCTGATGTGTTATGAATGATGTATCTCTCTCTCTTCTTTCACTGACTCCGGTAGATGTGCGGAGGGAGTATTTTTATCCTACGAATGAGGTAGCAATAGCTTGTCAATTTAGTGAGAAAAGAGCTACCTGGCAGTGAGTCATACGGTCCGACTGGTGGGTGATTGGTCGATGACTTGCACTGTTGGCCAAGTGCACCAATCGCGCCCGAAGAGTTGTTGGCCCAATTAGGCGACGAGCTTCAGTTGGTGTGCGATTCGCCCTCCATCTTGGCTAGCATGGCTAATTGTCACTACTTGCACTACTGTCATACTTGCGTGAAGTGCTAAGCGAGCACTTGGAGTGCCATCAACTTGCGTTGTATGCAACACTACCAAAGCTTGAATGCAATTCCATAAATAGAACATTCTGTGGTGACATGGTGGCTCAAAGAGGGACGTGGCATGGGTCGGATGTTGGGCGACGCTCGGTTAGTCACCGCCAGGTGTTTGTCCAATGGCTAGCTTCAATCAATTGGACCGGTGTGGAGTGGTGCAGCACCTACGGACTCTACTCACCACGCGCACTGGCTGCCCATTCATCACCACATTCCCACCGGGACAAGCTTCACGCGTCCAGAATCCCACTTTGGCTTTAGTTTTAATTAGTTTCACCATTAATTTAATTAGTCACCCGAGCAGTGACAATGCAACGGCGATGTGCATCTGGTTGAATTTGCTTGGAGAAAAAATTGACTAAGTTGAGAATTTATTCTGGCGTCTATAAGTGACAATTTTTGTGTTCATTTGTTTCGATCTCACGTTGCGTGTTGTTTTACCACACTTTAAGCAAGTTCGTTATCGTTTCTCTCTCTCCCACTCTAAAATGTTTACTAAGCACGCCACGTTGATAGTCTCTACACCTAGGGGTCTATTCTTAGCGTGAGTTTGGTTGGAGTTGAATGGCGAGTGTGTCGTGAATGGCGCGATCACGTCTCATCCGGCGGCGTGTTCCTCTGGCCAGCTCCTCTCAAGTTGCTTGTCTGGTTGGACTAGATGTTTCACAATCCACCACCGAGAGTGGACCACCACAAGCAACTTGAGTGTGTCACTGTCTGCTCGGCGGTCTCCATGGAAGCCACTCCAACTTAGCCAAACATTGGCTCGAGGGACACCACTCCGAGTCTTGATTCACATTTATCGGGAAAATTTTAATTAAACCCACTGGCAATGAATATGAAAAAAGTGCCGCAGAGTGACCCTTGAATTTTAGCATAACTTTCTATCTCTCCCTCCCTCTCTCTCTCTCTCTTTCACTCACATGGGAGTAATTTGTGTGTTTGCTAATTACTTTGTCAATAGCCTCTTTGGTTTTTTATTTATTGCTGATAAAGCAAAAAAATCAGTTTGATCTTACTTTTTGAAATATAACTCATTTTGGAATACTTTTATTAGAAAACATTACAAATCACTTTTTGCCTTGAACTGACTTGGAAGTACATTATTCACAGCATGAGAAAGTGATTTCTTTGTTTCTAGTGCCAATTGTGGACTGGATTTGTAGCCATATTTACAAAAATATATTTATATATTTTTACTTATGCATGCAACCTCTTGTGATGAGATGAGAATTGAGAGTGATTTGGAGTGTTTAAAAATAGATGACGAGGAAATTAAATTTTCCTTTATTCTCCTTCCACTTTCTATCGAACCAATCAAGTATTCACAAGCTTCATAGGCCAATTCATGCGAAAAGTCTCTCTCTTCTTTCTGTTACATTTTCTTTCGTCTTACCGTTGGCGCAAACGGTAACAATAAAATTGAATTAGTCTGAAAGTCGACGCGATAGTGGATCGAGCGTGAGCTCGCACTAAAGTGAGAATATGTTAGAACTCGTTTGTATTCAAACACACACGTACTCAACCCAAGAGATTGAGATTGAGATTGAGTTGGTGAAAGAAAATCTACCAATAAATGTCACCCGAAGCTTGAATTTTGTGACAGGTGGAGAGCTTGGATTAGCTTGCACCGGAAATGCACTATTTCTTCTTGTCGGTCTTTAATGTTTAATTAATATTGCATTAATTAGGTTAATGAAAACAATTTACCTGTGCCATTTTTAACATTTTATTACTTTGGCGAAAAAAGAAGTTGAAGATTTCTTTAAAAAAATTCTCCTTTTCACTTTTAACATTTCTTATGCATGATTATATTTTAATTAAAAAAATAGTTTTATGTACACAACATTGTGTTGGAAAAACACAGTGTATATGGGAAAGCGACGTTTTGTTTGTTATTGGTATTTTTTTATTATATGTTGATGAAAGTTTCGAGAATATAAAAGAATTTTCCATTGGGTCGATATCTAGGAACATACCTTAATTTAATTAGTTATTGGAACTGTTTTCAATGTAAATTGATGTGAGGGTACTTGATGTGCCGAGACAGGCCCGATCGTTCGTTTTGGGCGCCACAGTGTCGTTTCTAAATTGTCGCTCACCAATTATCTGTCGTTTTGCTGTGTGTGTGTGTGTGTTTGTTTGTTTTTTCTATTAATCGAATTGAATTGCTAATAATGTCGATTTTCTTCTTCTTCTTCTTTTCTACAGTATATGAGCGAGAAGATTGGTGGCGCCGAGGGTACCAAGTACACCGATGAATTCACCACTCTGGAAAGGGTTTGTTTGATCTGTCTCACACTGTTTGTTCGACTGGTTCATGTTGACTTGCGTTTGCAGAGGACCGATCTCACCAACGAACTGGTGGATGAGTTGCTCAACCGAACCAAAGAGTACCTCCAGCCCAATCCAGGTGAGTGTGCGCATCACTAATGAGATTAGACTCGGCTCACTGATTTGCAAACGATCCCCTTTTGTCTCTGTTCAGCCTCGCGAACAAAGCTGATGGTGAGCTCCAAGCTTAAAGGCGCTCCTGGCAAGCCACATTCGTACCCACAACCGGAAGGCCTTCTCGGTGAGATCATGTGCAAATACGGCAAGGACATCGGCGAAGAGTCCAACTTCGGTACGTACTCCTTCCCATTCCCCGTGGACCGATGCATTATTTTGCTCTCTCCATAGCTCGAAGTTTGATCGAGATGGGCGAGGCCATGAGGGAACTGGCCGAAGTGAAATACGCTCTCGAGGACAATGTCAAACAAAACTTTCTGGAGCCCTTAACACACATGCAAGCTAAGGATTTGAAAGATGTTATGGTGAGATTTTGCAGCACTCTAACCTGAATTATTAATCATATCATTCATCATTTTTTTTCGTGCAGTTTCACCGAAAGAAGCTGGAAGGTCGCCGTCTGGACTACGACTGCAAGAAGCGAAAGAAACAAAATAGTGCGCGTATCAACGATGAAGAAATCAGAATGGCGGAAGACAAGTTTGAAGAATCGTTCAATCTGGCCTCGATGGGAATGCACAATTTGCTTCAGAACGAGATCGAGCAGCTGTCACAGATTTGTGTACTCAGTGAGGCACTCTACGAGTACCACAGTCAATGCTCCAACATTCTTGAATCGCTCAACTCTCGCTTGTTGGAAATGTAAGACACAATAGCTAGAGTGTTGAGTATGGCAATATATTCATGTTGTGTTTGTGTCTTATGGTGACCGTAGCAAAAACGAGGCGGCGCAGCGCACTTTCCAGCCGTACGTGCCCAAGAAACTACACGAGTTGAACCTGAATGTGCCGGGCTTCGGACACGACGACCTCTCGCCAGGAGAGGCTCACATGAATGGTTCGAGATTCTACTCTAGCTCTAGTACGCAATCCTCGTTCCGGTCGTCCAACCGTTCCAAATACCCTGGCTTGGCTCGCAAGCCTTCCTCTTCCTCCACCTCCTCGCCTGTAGCGTCGATCAAGTCGGGTAGTTCGTTGCACAACGGCAACGGTCTCTCGAATGGCTTTGCCAACAGTACCACCGCTTACTTGCTTGGCGGCAAGGTGAACAGTGGGGGCGCGCCAGTCAATCCAACCAGTAACTCACTTTCGAGTCACTCGCAGTTTAGCAAAAGTCTGCTGAATGTGTCCAGTTCCAACTGGGACTGGGACGACGATGGCCCTGGCCAGTCATACCCCTCCTCTAATGGCACTGGGCAACACCCGACTAGCGCTAGTTATAGCACCGACTATCGAGCTTCCACTTATGACCTCTTATCCGGATTGAATTTTGACCCCAGCAATGGAACAAGTAATAACTACCAGAACAGCAATGCTTCTTCCAGGTCGCAGTATTCGAGAAACTCTTTTAACGACCATAGTTCAAGTATTTATACTTTTGTTTACTTTACTTGTTTGCGATTGACTCAATCATCGAACACCGTTATCCTCTTTCACCCAATCATGCGGGTGTCTTCTCTAATTGCCTTTCTGCTTGTCATGTCTGTCATAATTGGTGAAATTGGATAACTGTACGCGGAAACTCTAGCTGGTATCATCATTATCATTGCTTCCTCTAAACTTTTTTTACTCTTTTCTATTGCTTTTTGTTGGATTTCCGGAACGGACTAGTCTTAACAATACTTTCATTTCTCCTAACCCCTAATTGACTAATTTGTCTCTCTGTCCTCTTTTCTATCACTTTCTACCTACCTACCTTCCTATCTATCTATCTATCTGGAATGGATGCAGCCACCTCGCCTTCGGTGGAGCACCCGCCAAAGCCTAACAATCTCTTTTTGGACACATCGAAAGTCAACAATCTCCGTTCTCCGAATGGTACCTCACCTTACCACTTTATCTTAGGTTTTTATTTTCGTTATTTTCCCCCCTGTTTGGTTGTGCTTGCTTTCCCATTTCCGTTTTGGTAGCGGCTCTAATCCAATTAGTGGGACCCACCGGGGCTCACCTTTAATCTACCGTGCCTAATGCAATCTAATTTCTCTTGTGTCCCGTTATCGCCTAACCTCGCTCTCTGCATTCTCTCGCTTCCATGCTCGCTGCTCTTTCACTCTCTTTCTGTCTGGCTTCTTTCGACGATGCAATGATGATACTGCTGATGATGATTGATGATTGCTGCGATGCTTGCGCGATCACGCATAACCATTGCACTGGACCACTGTAGCCTCACCACTTCCCTCTCCGGTTCGTTCCCCAGCACGCACGCCCGAGTCGCGAGGACCATGCGCTCAGGCACTCTACGACTTTGATCCCGAGAACGACAACGAGCTCAATCTCAAGGAGGGCGAAATCATCCAGCTTGTCTCGCAGATCGACGAAAACTGGTACGAGGGCTCGGTCAACGGACGCACAGGACTCTTTCCGGTCTCCTACGTCCAGGTGTTGGTGCCACTCCAATCCAACGGACGCTGAGGCGGGCACTTTTCACCATCACCAAGCACAATCAGTCCGCACCACTCCGCTCTTTGACCCTTTCTCTCTCTCTCTCTCTCTCTCTATCTCTCTCTCTCGGTTGCCATTCTTCATTTTTTTCAGTTAATTAATATAGAAAATCTGTTGTCAGTTCGTTCAAGAAGCAAGCAATACTCATCCCCGCATGATCGAGTTCGACTGTGACCTGCAAAGCAATTGATCATCACTAACACCCTGCACTACTCCAGTGACAAGTTCTCTCTCCCTCTCTTCTCGATCCATTCTCTTTTGATTGACTTTTTTTCAGTTTCATCTTTTTGTTGATCTTCTACTTGATTGTTTTATATTGATGATATATATATAAATAGAGACTTTATCTTTTAAGTTTTGTTTTGTTTTGTTTTCTCCCACACCCCTTTGCCCTCTTTATTACTCTTGTCAATTTGACCTTTTGACGAATGCAGTGTCTTAGTTGAGCTTAGAGTTAGGTCTAGAGGGCACAGATACATCAACATTGACACACTTTTACACACACACATTCACTTGAATTGATCTGTTCGGATCAACAGTGTACCATCAGCCATGTGTTCGAGTGACACTTCGTCGAATTTCTCCTCGAGTGCTCACTGAGATGGAAGTTGGTTTTGTACAGAGTTCAGTACTTTTAGTTAAAATTAAGCTCTTTTCTCAAGCGCACATCCGATTGTCGAGTGTAGACAAGACTAGCTTGTACCCTCTGAAAGCGTTACTATCCTAGCATGAAATGAGGATACATCTACACTGAGGCTCGAAGACCCACACACCACCGAAATGATTCAAATTGATTCTTTGCTCCGTCCTCTCCTCTAGGTGAACTTTGTCTTGCAATTAGCTTATGGTAAATCTGGTCTAGGGGCTACTCGGTACTTATGGAGTTGCCCGTTAATCCTCGCCGACACGGTGACTTTGGCATTAGTCCATACTAGAGTTATCTCTCACCGAGTCAATCTGACTAATCCCACTTTGCCCACCAAGTAAATAATTCATTCTATTATATTTATGTTTATCTTTATTATTAATAATTGAGATGGTTTTATTCCAACAACAACCAAATATTCCACCAAAATAGTGTTAGCAATAATAATAAAACTGTGACATCTTGCTTCGAAACCATCCCAAAGCAAAATGAGTTTTTCTTTTTTTCTTGTTCTTATATCTTTCACATTTACAATTGTTGTATTAAAAATGAAGATGAATGATTTCTCTCTCTCTCTCTCTCTCTCTCTATATATGTTTAATTTAATAATAGAAAGATTCATTTGATGGCAAAGCATGTGTGCTTGCATTTGCCATTCTACCCAAAATTCTTTGAAGTTTAAATTTGTTCTTTTTTTTGTTGTGCTTCATGTGCCCGACATTTCATTCCATTTGGTGTGTCCTCCAGTGTTGTTTCACTGGCACCAAGATCTTAGTGCCCGCGTTGCCATCCACCTCTCTCTCTCTCTCTATCTCATTCTCTTCCATTGTCATTCATACATTTGGCATAGCATGTCCGCTCTCACTCTCCTGAATAATTCATTACTCACTCGGTAATACTCGGACTGCACTCAATGCTCGGCGTTCGATGTGCTTTTTCCTCCTTCCTTTTTTCTTTCTAATTGTCGAGCGGAAACAATAAGAAAACGATTCTTACCGTCTTATCGAGTGAGGCCAATTCTCTCGAGTGCGATCCCATACTCATTGGAGACGTCACGATTGAACAACCTAAAACCCTTATCTCTCCATCTGCACGCAATTTGGCACGACACTCACTTTCTCTCTCTCTTGGTCCGATTAGTAGAGCCACATTTCACTGGCAAATTTAAACTAGTAATGAACCGAATCGAGTGTCGTGTCTGACCAACACTGGTAACTTTCATTAGCACCCGCACCAATGTCCATGTCAATCTCACCTTTCTCTCTATTTCGGTGTCAATGTTTGCATTCGCAAAGCAATAGGTTTCTTCACCAATCACATCACCTCATACACATCACATACCACATAAAACAGCTCTTGTGATTTAAGTTCTCGTTTATATACCCGGATTTGATTTTTTTCTGTTACAATACTCTAACCTAGCTCTTTTGATTTTTGAAATTTTAATAGACAATTCCTTTTTCAATTGTGATCTCATTCCCTCCTTATTTTTCTCTTCTCTTGTCTGCTCTTTTTTCGGTTGACTTTATAATTTTCTTCTTCTTCTTCTTATTTCGGGTAATGTAAATTTCCTTGCTTTCTCTTTGTTTCTGTTTCTTTTTTGTTGACAACGATCGAGCACGATCTATAAACAAGATCTATAAATATATCTATATAATTTTAAATATTAATATTAATAAATTCAACTTTTGTGTGTTACGTTGACTTTGTGTTGATTTATTATGTGACGTAGTGGGATGAATGGAATCACAGATAACAATCAAGTTTCAACATGATCTGGATATTTGTTGACTACCCAAGCTAAAGCCCACTTGAGATTAGTGAGCATGAACTTTAACGCTTTGGTCCATTGCTCCTCGGTGTTAATGTTGATCCTAGTCAACAAATGTAAAGTAAAATATTTTAAAAAATACACTCACTTTGTACAGTGTAGTAAACTCACTTAACCGACAACTTGACACTGTTGCTCTTCTCGTAAATATTGCCTCTGTTATCCATTCTGAATAAATAAATAAAAACGTGGTCAATTCATGTCATGGTAAATGGGTTACGTACTCATATGGTAACTTAAACTCTACATCCTGTCGTTGGATCTCGTTGTAGAATTGGAGAAGACAGTAGAGAAAAGCTATCATCGCCTGGTCAAACTTTTGGTGAAAGTAATACTTTATTCCACCTGCGTTGTATCTGTGTCGAAATAAATAAAACTAGTAAATGCTTCAAATTCGCAAGAAAATATAGAAAAAATATATACAGAGGCAGTTGCTTTGACTTGTCTTCCAAGGATTCAATGAACGAAAAGTTGCCGTAGGGAACAATTTTGTAGTGTTGAAAGGTGAAGTGCACTCGCTTGGCCAACGAAGTGAGCAACAAGGCACACTGGCCAAGTCCAGCGTTGATCTCATGCCAGTCCACTTGAACGTCCGACAAACGACCCAAGCGAAAGCCGTTGATTGTCCCAAATGGTCCGGTGTGCCTACCATCCAAATCCAATTAGATATCAAATTCAAAAATACAGTTCAAAAGATCTACCATATACAAAAAGCCATATTGAAAATACTGGTGCGCTTGAGCTTGTTGTTGAACTCGTTGGCGTAGCGGATCTTGTTCTCCAAAGTACGAAGCTCTTCCTCGCATTGAAAATAGTTGAACTTGACACTGTTGTACTCGTTCCAATACTTCTCCTCATCCACCTTCAATCTTCGGAGTTCATTCTCAAAATGTTCCAGTTGATCATCTAACTGTTTCTGCTCTTTGTTGAGACTCTTCAGCTGTCCAATCATCGATGTCTGTTTGCCTTCCATTTCCTTTAATTTGCTTTTCAAACTTTCAATTTCGTCTTCAGTTGTAGTTTCGTTGGTATCATTTTCCAGTGTGCTCAGATATTGATTGTATTCATTGCACTCTTCCTCCAGAATGCTCAGTTGTTTGTCCATCTGTTCAATCACAAAATCAGCACACTCCTCACACAGAGGATGGTCGATGTCTGACTGATCAGACAGAATGTCAAACAATTGGATCTGCAACTTGAGATCTTTCTTGCCCTTGTGTGATTCATTGCTAAGCTGGTCAAAACCAGACAATAATGACGAGGTGATTGAATTGCTTGCCGCATTAGGATCATTGATCAAACTATAATCACAGTCGGTAAACTTGGCATTGGCCCTAAGGGGACGAATCGTTTTGTAAGACACATCGGGTCGAGGTTTGCTTTCGCTGGGCGTGCTAGGAGAAGACAAAGCTTCCACAAACTTTTCCTCGTCTGTCTCGGGCGCCTTGTTACCGTCATCTGTAGCGTCACTTTTGCTTGGCTTTTTTGGAATCAAGTCAAGATAGGTTTCCTTGTTGATCGAGTTCAGGGTTGAATGAAGACGTAGAGGCTGACAACATCGCTGACAGCTGAAATTCACTTCCAGTGGCATGTGGAGCTTATCACGCTCGTCCATTTTCTCTTGATGTGACTAGAACATGCACGCATATAATCAAATTAAATACACTTATTTAAGATTTAATAGAACTAAAATGAAAAATAGAATAGAAAAATAAGAAATTCAGATAAAAAAGAATCAACTGTACGCAAAGAGCGATTACAAATCAAAACAAAAACAAGTCACGCCATCTGGGGAAAATATACAAAACAAGCAAAATTATTTTGACCAAATAACCTCTTATGGCTTCAGGGTTAAAATAGTACCGTGCAAGATGCCAACATGCGTTTTGTTGTCTGTTTTCTTCTAGAAATCCACGCGTGAGCCCATTTACGTTTTCCAGCTGGCTGACTTTTTTCTCATTCTGCTTAGATTAGCTATAAAAGTGATATTAACAAGTGATTCAAACGTTTTGTTGACGGTGGCAAGTTTAAAATTAAGTTTAACCGAGGCTTAACGGATCCTTATCTCACTAACTGGCATCTAACCGGAATTGACTTGTTTTCTTAAGTTTATTTTTGTGTCCGCGCCAAGATGCCTCCAAAGAAGAAGCCTGACCAATCGAGCAAAAAGGCCGACCAAAAGAAGAAGGAAAAGATCATTGAGGTAAATTAGATTCCCCAACGACAATGCCTGCTAGCTAAACCCTTTATGACTTTTATAGGACAAAACATTTGGCTTGAAGAATAAAAAAGGTGCCAAGCAGCAAAAGTTTATTCAACATGTTCAGAAACAAGTGCAGACGGGTAACAATCCTAAAAAGGTTTGATATTGTCATTCTCTTGAAATATAAATTGTAATCGTATCAATTTTTGGAAACTAGAATCGTGATGATCCGAGTAACCCGATATCGAAGAAGGAAGAGAAGAAGAAAGAGCTGGAACAGTTGAATATGATTTTCAAGCCTGTGGCAACGCAGAAGGTGGAGAAAGGTGTTGATCCCAAGTCGGTGCTGTGCGCCTTCTTCAAGTCGGGCACCTGCACCAAGGGTGACAAATGCAAGTTTTCGCACGATCTCACCATCGAGAGAAAGAGTGAGAAGAAGAGTCTCTACTGCGATATGCGTGGCGAAGGCAAGGAGAATGACTCGATGGAGAACTGGGACGAGGCTAAGCTCAAAGAGGTGGTGGAAAAGAAGCATGGTGAACGCGAGAAACGACTTCCACCCACCGATATCATCTGTAAACACTTTATAGAAGGTACGGGTTATCACTTTGCAGATGGAGCTGCAGTGACACTCACTTTTTGCACTACTTTGCAGCGATCGAGAACAACAAGTATGGTTGGTTTTGGGACTGTCCCAACGGTGGAGACAAGTGTCACTATCGGCACGCGTTACCACCTGGCTTCGAGCTGAAAAAGGATAAGAAGAAAGATAAGAAGGAGGACATCACTATCGAGGAGTTGGTAGAAATCGAGCGATCCAAGCTGGGCTACAACCTTCCCAAGATCACCCTGGAATCCTTTGTCGAGTGGAAAAAGAAAAAGATTGCCGAGAAGCAAGATAGGGACAAAAAGGAGACCGATCGGAAAAAGGCGGAGTACAAGGCTGGCAAAAACCTTGGACTAAGCGGTCGTGAAATGTTTACCTTCAACCCTGATCTGGCACGTGGTGATGAGATGGATGAAGGTGAAGCGGCGATGGACATTGTGCGAGAGACTGAACAAGACGAGGATGACTCGGTGGTCAAGGAGATTGACATTGATTCGATCATCAATGAAGCCAAGGAGTCGGACGGCTCGGGTACGCTGAGCTCCGAGATGAAGCGCAACTTTGCGCCTGTCGAGGAGCCCAACCAAAGGGTAGACTCGCCCGACAAGAGAGCTGAGTCTAGCGCCAGCAACGACTCTGCTGGCGATGCACAGACCAATGGAGACATCATTGACGAACCTATCGATGAGTCACTCTTTGCCGAGGAAGACCTCGACGAACTAGAAGAAGAACTTGGCTCGGTTAAGCTCAAAGAGTGAAGAACACCACATTTCCACCAAGCACAACTCACCTTTCAGAATGAAAGTTATTTCACCTCAATCAGATGATGATGTGACTTTTTCAACGTGTTTTATTATTAAATTTGAATTATTTATAATTATATTGTTACATGAAATTACGCCGGGAAGCTGGATATAGCCTGCAGAAATATTTTTGTTCTTGTTGATTAGGTATTTTTTTGTCGAAATATAATATCTGGAACACATAATATTACCATTCATGCTATCCATTTGGACGTGTCTAGAATGGCAACCTTGACTCGTATATATAAAGTATAGTCACCGAACAGGTGACAACACCAATTCATCAGAGACAAGTGGTAATTTGAGTAAATCAACACCTTTATTCTACATTTATCATTGAGGTGTGTGAGTTGCTAAAGGTATTAATTTGGATGATTAGATCGTAGTATATATATATGAGAGAACAGGTTGTCATCAGGAGAAGGGCGCCAGGAGGAAGACGCGTGTAGTATAGCACGCTAATTGTCTGCGCGTGCAAAGTGCTCTTCAAACCATTATATCTACTTGGCCCAGTCAATTGGCGTCTTTTTCTCTCAGTCTATAGACACCTAGATGTTAGTATGACTATGACGATGTGTAAACTCGTCTGGATCCACACGCGACGAGTGTGACCTTCAGCTGATGATGATGATTGAACTCGGTGTGGCAAAGAGAGTGTGTCTGAGAGCCGTCAACCATTTTCCTTCAAGTACACTCGATCTAATCCGCCGGTGCTCACTAGTCGTCGCATAATGATTCGCTTATTGTCGTCGTTTCACCGGGAGAAAAAATACATTTTGAATCTAATTTACTCTAATTCGGTTCGCAATTTTTTTTCACTCTTTCTAGCGATTTTCTACATAAACTCCTGACACACACACACACACACACACTCATAATAGACACAGCATCTTGTGTGTGAGAGAGCTAATTTCCAGATTATTCACAACAACTGCGATGGCTCGACGCCGGCACAAATGACAACCATTAGTGACACACACGCATAGAATGAGTTCTTGAGTAAACTATGACCACAACTACTAAATAATAAAAAGTGAACAGTCTGCACAAAAAATCAGTCTGCTTGCATCACTCGTTCGAAGTGCTTGGTTTGAGCTGTGACTCTTTCTGCTTATCCAAACATCTTGTTCGGTGGTGAGGCGCAGCGAGTGGGTGAACTAAATTCAATTAGCTAATTGTTTGTCTGGCCTTTTCTTCTCCCATGGGACGAGTCGATCCATGACGACTACCCCAACCAGCCGCAGCTCCATCAACTTGATGGTTATTGTTGCCTATCCTTCTATTGCTCCGTTCAACCCAAGGTAAACTGAATCATCTTTTACATTGTTCTAATTAGCCTAATTGGGTTATCTTTCTCATCCCTACTTGCTTTATCCATATCCAATTGGTATAGGGTTGAGCTAATCGCCGACACTGAAGACAATGAAGATTTTGCTTGATCATCTAATAATTTTTGTAGTGACCGTAGTGAAGAAACAATTGTGACACAAATGTCTGATTTTCTTTGCAACCAGTATTGGTGTGAACTGTTGTTCAATGTAACATTGAAGTTTCAATAAATCAGTTGTCGTGAAGGCCACAGGCTTCCACGCACAATCTGTTTCGACGTGGCCCATATTTCCACAAGACTCAAGTATCTATGGTGTTGGTGTTGGTGTTGTGAACAAGATGGCAAGAAGGGTCGATAAGCCGATGACTGGCTGTGTTGACTGATGTGGTGCCATTAGTGTCGCCCTTCAATGTCTCCCAAGACTCCCTTTCTGACTGACCATTAAATATTAAACAAATTTCCGCCAGTTAATTAGATTATCCAGTCGGCAAGGATGGGTGATGTCCAAGATTTGTGGTGGTCATGGCGACGAGTGGAGGGGGTGGTGGCAGCGAGAGGACTAGCGCGGCATTATCGTGATTAGATGCAGTCGCGGGGTGATACGCTTGGCTGGGCCATCATCGTTTTCCACTCGAATCGATCTCCCACCAAGCCTCTCACTCCGAGCCGCAACTCGATCCAACCGGCAACACTTTCGCAACCATCTTGCAAATCTTGACGCAACATCTCGCGTCTTGGGTTGGCTCCAGTTCTCCTCATAATGGAGCTAATTAGATTGTATTGTGCCATGCCATCCACCAGGGATAAGTGATGATCGACATTGGCGATCACCAGAAGTTACCACTCTGTCTCTCTCAACACTGTCCGCCAATTGCACAGCTCTAGCTTTCCTCGCTTTCTTGGTCAAGTTTCTTCATATCACGATCTTTTTGCATTTGTTTTCCTCTATTAGTCAGACTTTCTTTGTTCAAACAAGCTAATAATATTAAATTGAGCATTCCCTGAAATTACTCGATTATGATGAAAATGACGACACTCTTCTCTTAAATCTTTATTCCCCTTAACAACTATGTATCGAAATAGTCAAATTAAATAACATTCTATGCTACACTTGTAAAATTATGAATGTTAATTAAAAAATTTTTTAAACAAATATTTATATTTATAACAAATATATTTAGAAAAATAAATAGGTCTACACTTAAGAGTTTGGTAATTGTTCAAAGGGTGCTCTTTTGAGGCCATCCCTGTCACTCATTGTTTGTCCTAATAATGCGATTATCGCTCATCATCACTTTTATGGTGCACACTATGACAGTTTCCGGTTTTGTCGAAACAATCATATCTCAAATCAATCAATATAAACGATTGTTAGTGTCATTTTTTGACAGATGACTTGAACCCCTTTTGACTTTGATTTTGGAGTAAAGTGGCACAGTTTTACAATTAACTTGTAACTGTATGTTCTCAAAGATTTTCGCCAACCTGTATACACACGCGTGTATCTAATTAGCAATTAATGAGTGTGCTCTTTTGATTATAACAACATATTTTGAAATGAAAAATTGAGATACTTGTAGACGCGAGTTTTGTTTGCACAGAGGATTAGATTGAAAGTGGCGGCACTTGTTTGAAAGTGGCACTGTTATAACACTGTTATAACTATAGTTATGGTGGCTAATGCCCGCATGTGTTCACTTCTTGTCTTGATTGATGTGCTTCTGATAGAGCTCGACTTTCACCTCTTCGAATGATCACTGTGATTAGAGCACATTAGTGAAGGCCATCTAATCACTTAATCCTCTTGCTCACCTAATCGATTACTACCAGGTTCCGATAATGGCACATTCCACTTCTTTACTCTTAAGGATTTTACCCGATTCAAGCTTAAAGATTCTCTTAGCTTCTTTAAATTAAAGTTTTAATTTCTGCAAATTTTGAAATTTGCTATGGAAAGTCAAATGGTATAGGAGTTCAGCATGACAACCGGGGAGTGTTCTAATACTTTCACTAATTAATGCAAATGTCGTCTTATCGAACTCGTTGTATTGCCCTGATACATCTCTACGATAGATGGGTTTTAATTAATGATCTTAAAGATTAGTGAATGAAAAATTTGAAATTTTGCTTGATAATTTTTGTTGTAAAAATTAGTTTTTTCTCGAAAAAAATTTGAAAATCTGAAAATACCGAAAAAATTATAAAACTTTAAACCTAACTCCTTAACTTGATCTAACTCTACTACATCTTAACCTCTGTCAAAATATTGCTTGGTGACTTTTGATAAAGTCTACAATTTGCTGGCAACGAGTCAAGTAAAATTAATTTTTTGACCAACAAATTAATTAGACAAAATCAAAATTTATGGTCATAAACATGGTCACTAATATTTTCGGTAAACAAATAATAAATAAAACGTGATATATGTATTGAAAATATAGCTATTGAATTTTATAATTACTCACAAAAGCGAAAAGTGGCTTGGAGTGGGTCCAGTTAGGCGAGTGGAAACCCCTCAGATTGGTGACCCGATTATCGTTAGGCACAAGGATGGGACATCAAATGGTGGGCTCGATCACGCGGGCATAGGGCATCGGGCCGAGTGTAATTGGCATTCCGTAGTAATGTTCCGACACCACCACGATTGCCATTGCAGCCATTGCTGCCAATGTTATTGCTTTGGCGCGCTATCAATTTTAAATCACTACAATTCGACTGGCGTGTGATTGAATGCTTTGCCTCCGATCTGCCGCCGTCGATTTTGTGTGTGTGCATCGCCATGCTTGGTTATCGTCGTTTAATACTTTTGAATCTTGCACCAGATTTTTTTGCTTATTAGCCGATATATTTGCCGTCTCCCTTTTCACGCAGACACACTGCCCATCATCCGGAAAATGTCATCTTGAGCAGCAAAAAAATATAATAACAGAGGAACTGTTTGACTTTGAAATTACTTCCTTCTTGTCGATTATTATGAAGAAAAAATCTTTATTTTATTTTTAATGCTTGTTCTTATTTTGCTGCGGTAAGATCCATAAGAGGCTTGTGGAATCGAATCGAATCGAGATTCGTCATGAAGAGATTCATCATTAATGCATATAAGTGCAAAAGTTTGCTTGCATAGTTAATTAACTTGACATTTGAAAGTTCTTAGAAAAAATTGTACTTGAATTATAAATCGTCTTGTTTTTAAATTTTATATTCTGTGAATTAATTCGAAAAAAGCTTACACTAATAATAATAGAAGTATATGCTAAAACAAATGTGTAATGTGAAAACACACATACGAATATAGATTTAGGTAAAGGTACATTGAAAATGCAATAAAATGCAAGTGAGCCCAGCTGTCCACTTGGAAGTGACTGGAGACCAGTGGGAAGAGGATGTGACAAGTGGCGATCGTGGTGGCAAGTGCTTAGTGATGAACCAACGTGCGCGACACCAGTAAGTCGAGTCAAGGAGTGCACTTTGCACACTTTTTCAAATGAAACTTGACACTTGATGGCCAAGTGTGCCAAGCTCGGTGTCTCCACTCACTTTTGAATAGACTCATTCACACAATCACACTCACACTTTTGTCCGTGCGAGATTACAATTGTTCTAATGGCGCGCGCTTGGACAAAACTCAAGACTCTCCACGACAATATTTACTCGCTATTCGGACGTTGTGTGTGTGTGCACTTTTGACGCCATTTGAAATTAAATTTGTAATGTAAATCAAGCCTTTCTGTGTCGTCTCGGCGAGCACTGTCTCCCTGTCGTGATGATGATGATGATGATGATGATGAAGTGGGACTAAATCCAGTGCTCTGCACCACGGGTGGCTTAGCCAATGTCTTGGTGCTACAATCAATTATTCATACGGCCCAGGTGCTCGCGGTATTAGCACTCGGGTGCGCTCTAGGTGAACGTGGGATTTCAATGCTTCCTCTATTTCTTCTCTTCTCACTTCTTTCCGTTTTCATCCTCTTTTCACCGAGTCGATATAACCAAGATGGATGTTGAATTATTGATAGTTTTAAAACCAGAGAAGTGCCACCTTGCCTGGCGCAAACACTTTTCGGATATCGTAATGATTCCAAGTGTGGCAAAGGTGAAATTTATAGAATTTTTGATTGCCAGTTTCATGTGGAAAAAGTCATCATTTTCAAAAAAACTTCATCACATCAAGTCATCCAATTATAGAATCTATAGAAAATGGTGATTGTAAAACTATTTGATTTAATGAGAACAAAATTATGGTTCTCAAAAATGTATTATCAAACCAGCCAAGTCAATCGAATTTGATGCCAAGACTCGATTCTTCTTACGAGTGAATGTCTATTTCATATGAGGAAAAGATATAGTTTGAAAAAAATTGTTTAAAAATGAATCTTAAAAAGAAGAAGAATTGACGTTTCCAAGAATGAGAGAATAATGACAGAGTCTGATAATCTTTCCATTGACAAGACAGCTGCTAACAAGCAAAAGTCAAAATTGACTTTTTTTTGCTTTCGGCCTCGAGGCGTGAGTCGAATTACTTTCGTCAGCCAACAGAGTTTGCCAGCCAATTCGAGGCGTATTTGTGGTGTTACTTTTTCTAAAATATATATACTCTCATCTTTAAGGCTGTTCATACTTTAATTAGCATATGTACATTTGTAGGCATTTATTTTTTGCCACAATGGAACTCGTTTTTAGAAAAATAATGCCCGGCACTGGACATGGAAGAAGATTGTTATGGAGTTTTGGCCACGACTAGAGAGGAGAGCATCCCAGACGCGCCAATGGGACTTTGTTGACAGAGTGCCCCGGTCGGCCTTTCATTCCGGTCTCACTTGGCCTTTTCATTTTAATTAAAATGTGATTTACATTTTGACGTTGGTACTAATTAACACTAATGAAACCGTGAAGAAGTCCTTTCTTTTGCTATAGCGTCACCGTCACAAATGTCATTCTCTCTCTTTCTCTCTCTCTCTCTCTCTCTATAGGGTGTTCTAGTTTATAATGTAATAATTTATAAACTCAATAGAGTAAGTTTAAAATTTAATTTCTAAAACAAATTTTGAGTATGTGCAAACCTAGAAAATTGGCTTTTCGTTGAGCTCTCATTTTTAAATTTTTCCACGAGAAGATGAGTCTGAGACTCACTACTCGAGAGGCTTCTCTTTTTGGAATTTTTTAAAGTAAACGTTTACTTTTCTTGAGCAAAGAGAGTTTTTCAAAAATTAAAAATTTTAATCGATTAACACATAAGAACTATTCAAAAATCAAAAATAGTTATTTTGTCAATTGTCCACTTTTTCCCTCAATTACAAAAAGAAATTTGAAGAATGAGAGTTCATCTGAAAGCCAACTTTTTAGGCTATTGTTTATTCAAAAAATACGTTATGGAACATAGAAAAATTAACATAGAACACCCTTTATTCCCTTGAAAGTTCTTAATCGACAGGATGTCATTTTCCCGCATGCTATTTCTTTCTCGCCACTCAACTTTTATCTTTTTTCTCTATTTTTTCCTCTCCCAATTATACTCTAGAGTTTAGACAAAAGTGATAGATATAAAAATTAACGGTTGTAAAAATTAACGATCAAATTCTGTAAGATTCGATTACAAATGTACATTGAAAAGTGAAGTAAAGTGAGAAGTAGACAGTGTTCGATTTATGTATTGTGAAGATTGCATTTGTTTATTTATAATGGTATGGTAAAAATTTAAGTAATTACAGTTATTATTAAAGTTTTACTAGGTTTAAACCAAGCAAAACTTTAAACACCAATGTAGTTAGTACGTTTTGATACTTGTTCGCATGTGCTCGATCTGGCATCATGGTAAAAATGAGCAAAATCGTGAGAGAAGGCCGAGACTATCGATATTTGAAATTTTTTGATTTTAACATTTTTAAAAATAGTACTTCAAATCGATCAGTTATGAAGATTGTTTTGACCACGAGTTTTGTTTTGTTTAGTTCTGTTTGAAAAGACAACAAGTTTATCAAGTATATGATGAGAGGGAAGCTTAGAGCACCACCAGAGAAGGCCACACAGACTCACACATCACACCACGATTGACTGCCTCTTCTTTTCTTCAGACTTATTCTTCTCGACAGTGAAGATGCCAAATCGTCTTCCAGTTGGACGAGCTTTGTTTACCATTCTACGATTTATCAGTGCTGGTTGACTGTGTGTGTGTGTGTGTGTTTGAGATGTTTTAATACCTTATTCGTTGTTATATGGCTACCATTGAGAAGATGGGTTCTTTTGTTGAAGGAAAAACGGCAATATCGCAACCATCTTCGCGATGTTTGACTTTCTTGCACACTCAAAATCCAATTCAAGCTATAAAGTCACTTTTTAAATTTAATTATCTCTATTTCGGAACATTTACTTTCTTTATTCTTTTTCATCATCTCTCTCTATCACCCTCTCATTCTTAAACCGTTTTCAATAAGTAGTAGAAATACAATAAATTTCACTTTATCTACTTCAAAATAATAGGAGTAATAATCGTAATAATAAAAAATGAATATTTTTCTTCTACGACTCTTTTATTTGGTGCTGCTATCTAACAAATAATTAAGCTTATGGAGCTAACTTTTGTTGTTATTGATGTTGTATAAATTATTACTATTAGCCGACAAAAAGAATCCTGCAAACAGTTAATAACTTGGCCACTTTCTTATTATTGGTCTTAATGACGACTAATAATAATAAGAAAAAAATGACAAATAGAACTAGCTCTACTGGTGTGAATGTAGGCGATGGGACGCCATTCTCTCTCT
>WURS02456437.1:0-13858 GCA_011762765.2 Rhinocypha anisoptera | reverse complement strand
CTCTCCAACTCCTTTTCCTTTCCCTCGTCCCCTCTCCTTCCCTTTCCCTCCATCTCTCTCCCGTAACCCTATATCCCCGTCCTTGATTACTTCCTCTGTCGGCACAGATTACCCCTTCGTTCCGAGAGGCGTGGGATGGTCCATCGACTAATTGTATTTTTACGACCTCTCCAACTCCTTTTCCTTTCCCTCGTCCCCTCTCCTTCCCTTTCCCTCCATCTCTCTCCCGTAACCCTATATCCCGGCTTTATACATACTTATCTCTAGTCAGGCCCACTCCAAATTATATATATATATTTTTTTTTTCTTCTTTTACTCCGCTCCCCGTCGACGCAGTGTCGAGACTTTAATGTTGGTTGGCACAGTTGCTACTTCGAAGGCCGCGATTGTAATTTATTTGCGACCGCCTTCTCATTTTTAGGCGAATGAAAGAGGGAGGGGACGTTTAGGGAAGAAAGGAGCTGGCATGATGGATTCAGCTGTGGAAACCATGCACTAGAACAAAAAGAGTAAAAGGGATCTCTACAACCGTGAGATGGATGTGTGCTGGGGAATAGTTCTCCTGCCGGTAGTACGTAAAAAAAATTTTCCTCCGTTTATTCGCGAAATCATTCGGTCTCATGGAGTCGGACATGCTTTGCTTCTGGGATATTTGTTACTTTTCTTCCCGAGGAACGGTCTTCCCGTGCCGCCGATAGAGTCGACTGTTCGTAACAGGAGTGCGTACGGCAGCACCGTACTCATTTTTGACATGCGCCGCTGCCCCGGTGTTAACAGTGAGTACTCGGCGTGGAACCGGACTTCAGGAAGTCAGTCATTGGGTAGGAATTTTATAAATGCTGCTTAAATTTTACTGCTTAAAATTCTACACATTTTCAAATTTAAATTACACAACTTCCGGTTTATAGTCCAACTTTTATATTCCGCGAGTGAACATTATTATTCCATTCGTTAATTAATAGCAACACTTTGTCCTCTAGCCAAAAATGGAAAAAGTTGAGATTCCCTCAAAATATAAATTAAAAGTGAAATTGTCCAATTTCCTGACACACAAGGAGGTACATGTCAGCCTATTAGTGGCAATGCACAAAACCGCAGTTTTCAACAGTGTGGTCGGTTAGTTAAGTGAGGATATGGCCCACCTAGTACTAAACCCGGCAGCGTGTGAAAATTCCCATACAAGTTTCTTTCCCAGTGCAGACTTTGGTTTCCCACGAATGTATGGAACTTGTAAAGTCACTTAGCTTGCCTTCTGGCTGTAGGTGTCCAGAGGCGTCACCGGGCCTTAAAAACGCATCCCCCTTTTAGTATCCAGGCGCTCTGCCCACTAACCTACCACTAGCGCAACGAAGCATTATTGGTATATAAATTAGTAGAGTTCCACAGCGTGAAAATTTAATTACAGAATCAGGTTTTAATGCGGCCGGCCGGATTAGCCGAGTGCGTAGAATGCTCGCCGGCTAACCCAAAGGTCGCTGGTTCCAATCCCGCCCAATGGGTGTTGTTTGCTTCATAATAATTTTCCTTAGTGGTTGACGTCAGAAATGGTATGCGGCCGTAATAATATGCGCCAAAGTCAAATAACAAAGGGACTCCAGATTAAAGGCGTGAAAAGCTTCCGACGAAAAAAAAAACGTTTTACTAATGAGGCAGTTTTCGCGGTATGGTCAAATGTTGAAGATAGGCAGAAATATCAATTTATTTTCTAAAGAATGGGAAAGTGAAACATATTTTTTTGCAATTGCTTACTAAAGATACATGCATTCATACAGACACGCTATATTAAGCACACAAGACAATCCAACAGTAGAACGGCGGTCCGAGTTTAGCGATAAATAAGTTCACTGAATATTCTAGCGTATTTTCGCATTTAATATCTATTCATACTTATTGCACATAATTCATTAAATAAAAATGTACGTGTGAGAATTATTTACAGATTAAGGCACGCGCTTAATATTTAGTTGAATTTTAATCCAACAAAAATGACATAAATTAGAGGAATTTATTTAAATGATGTGCAATTATAGTATAGTCATATAAGGATTCGTAACATTAAAAACTTGTTTTCTGATATCTGAGTAGCTCTGATGACATTAATGGCGGACGCTTAATTGGTAAAACGGGAAAATGCTATTTTTAATATGAAATATGCGTACTTATACGAAATACCATGCAAGGCAATAGGTATGTCTATTTTTCCATTTAGATTGTTGGGGAATAACAGTGATAAGTAGACTACTAATTGAATTAAAAGACTACTACTCATTTATTTACTGTGTAATTTAGACACATAAACGATTTATATATAATAGAGCGAGAAACAAAACATCTAGAGCAGAAAATGAAATTTGGTGCATTTGAGTACAAAAATAAATGAGCACAAAACGGGGCTTCCCTTCAGGAACCGGAGATATCCCGAGGAACTGCTTCCACTCGAAATGTAAGTCGTTCTTTAATTCGGCAAAATATTCCGTTTTCCGACACCGACCCCCCCTGTTGACTAATTCTTCCTTAATTGAAGAGGGGAACCACCCTTCGAGATTTCGGAAGTCCCATAGCCTCCGTGCATGTCCCGTATTTTAATCTCCTAGTCGTGGTTTCGGAATTTTTGTACTTCACACACAGTCTCTGTTTTGAGTTCTCTTCTACTGCCTTTACCTCTACAAACTCGACTCCGTTCTTATCGAGTGAAGCAAATGGGGAGGACCAGGTGGGGGAGGGGGAAGGGGCTGGACGCCATTCGGTTGGAGAGTACGATGTTGATGTTTTGACTGAAATTTCGACTCCTGATTGATCCTCGATCGCCTTGGAAGGAATTTCCAAGGCGAAGGGGGATGACTGGTTTCATTGACGTTACTCCGAGTGCGCCATCAAAGGAAAGCACTGTCCGGTGGTTCTCAAAATCCTATTTCCGGAGCACTACTGAATTCGGATGAAGTGGAGTCAAAAGAATCCTTTGAATACTCGCGGGAAGGAAATTAATGATAACTGCGACCAAGAATGGAGGAAGTGTCCTGTCGTTTGTTGTTAGGCATTTGGAGGCTATGGTTTGAAAGAGGATGATTATTTGGGAATGCGAAAGAAACGCTTGAATTGCATTTTATTGAAGAATACAGTCGGGAATCTGTCGGCATAATCCTTTGAGAGAGGAAAAAAGAACAATATTTTAGTTGGAAGAAAGACCATCGATAACTGGTCTAAGAATATTGAGACATGCATAAGGATGAAAACCCTTGTTTCCAATCTTTTTCACGTTATGCATACCAATTAATTAGTACTATTACTTTTGTAACACTCATCTATACGCTGACTGAGGACAAAGATAACTGCAAACATGTATCTATAATGAATGGCAAATTGACCTATTGGAAGAAATTGTACTTCGTGCAGGTTGTTGTGTCCAAGTGATAATTTTATTCTCTCTTTTCAAAAACTTATGCTCCTAGTCGATGACCGTAGAATAATTCCATTTTTCATGAATGATATCATAATAAAATTTAAGATGGTTAATTGTTGGCATTTCGTAATTATAATCATAAGGGTCATTGTATAAATGGGGATCTCTACTTTTAGCCACATGGAAATATTAATAAGGAATGAATTAAACTGGACACTGAATTATTTATTCATATATATGAGGGTTATTAGTCATTTATTGTTTATAAACAAAGTCCTTTGACTCAGATTTAGTGTTTTGTGTTTAAGAAATTAAAAATATGTTTTATATTGAATTACTTTTTTCTCTCTATCATATAAAAATGTTATTCAATGTGATCGGTAACATTGACGGTTTTTCTCAATAAGGTTTTCATACCTTTTTACTGAAGGAACTTCGTTATAAATTGGCAATCACTTCGAATACCTAATTTTGGTATAAGGCTTTATTATTATTATTATTCAGAATACAATTCAGTTTGGCAATCAGCCAGGTGGAAAGGTACATTTATACGGAATTAAGGATAAGAGTTACAATTAGAGTTACTCAGGAAATAAAATAAAAATTAAGGGGAAAAATGCAACAATATAACCAGCCATCAAAAACAGTCTTACGTAACAAGAAGGACTTGTATTTTAGTCAATATTTTTTCTCACTCCTCTCAAAACTTCTTACGATTATAGGGAAGGGTTCAAAAACTTCTCCAGGTAATGTGTTCCAATCTGTTATGCCTTTATTTAGGAATAAATTCTTACTTATGTCACCCCTTTGGGTTAACCATTTTATTTTGTACTTGTGATCCCCCCTACCTTTTGTAACATCAAGCTTATGTTTTGCGTTTCAAGTCCTCCCAAGCCTAATTCCCCACGCACAATTCATACATTTTTCCCAACCTCCAAATTTTCCGACTCTTCTTTAAGCTTTCCCCCGTCAATTATTGTCTTATCTAGTCTAATCGTGTAACTTACGCTACCATCTCTTTTGAATTTACCTTTATTGTAATTTGAAGTGTGAAAAACCTTAGTTCATGAAATTCATGGTTATGTTTATGTGAAAGGGTATATTTATAAATATATAATCTCCCTTTTCCTCTTCATAGAACCTTCCACTACATTATAACTCAGTGTTGCCACTATTTTTATCTTTCTATTGGAATAACTTTCGATATCGATATAATGAAATCATACTACTCATAGAAGCATTACAGATATTATAGTTAACTTATTTTAATATTAATACGTTATAATTATACATTTTTTGCACCATGATATGTCTTCATAAGAAAGATATACGACAATTTAGTTTAACAGTCTCAATACAGTCGATTCACCGAAACAACTTTAATTTCATTTTTGAATGAGACATATGTTTCTAACATTATGAACATGGATTTTTTTATTATACGACAATGACCTTCTTTAAAATAATATAGGTTTTAATTCCGTAATCACGAAAATGCAAAAAACAAGCTGAGGTATTCTTTTCACTTTGAATCACCTGACTACAACCCGATTGCCTTTCCTGCTACACTTCGTCCATAAGTCTGCAGCTGGGTAATGTCTTTCCTTTTTTGTCAATACATAGTCTATGAAAATATTAAATGCATAATAATAATGGATGATGATGATGATACGTGAAAATTATTTGAGAAAAATGTGACCGAAATTTGTGTGAGCGGATTACTTCTTCTGGGAAGGGCAGCTGATTACCTACCTATTATCACGGTCTTATTCGAGACGAAAGTATTTGCCTTTATCGCAACATTGTGGCAACTGCTTCCCTGAAATTCTGCTTAGCTAACCGTAATGCTTTGAAGTATGAGTCAGGAGGGCAGGGTGGGAGCTTAACGGCACGAATCCTCGACATAAAAGCACCTCACAGAGTTCCTCGGTTCCCGGTCGGGGGCACAAGCGTCGCACCCGGCGTGAATACGTATCCATCCCCCTCCGCCTCCTCGTGTGCCGGACACCACTGTGCAGTCTCCTGTTTCGCCCGTGCCTCGGCCAGGAACTGCTTTTATCATTATTCAAATCGTATAATTCTCGACAGAAGCTCCCCCCTCTCTCTTTGTTAACACGTTAACTGCGGAATAAGACTCATGAATATTTATTATCCACGGGAAAAAGAACTGAGATATTCATTCATGCTTGTTTAACAAAAACTTTTTTTTTCGCAAGTGGTAGAGGAAGAGTGAAAGACCTCCAAATCTGAGCACTACTTCCTCTCCCCCCCCCCCTTCCCCCACCCTCCCCGCCCCCACAGAAAAAATATTCTAACGCAAAACGGAAATAAAACATCAACAATAAAGTGACTCCTCATCAAAAAGTATCTGTTATATGGAATTATTTTCTCGCTAAGCGGCGGTCAATATAAAATTTTATGCTGCGATGTTTCGTATTCGGGGGATGAATCACCGGATTCGGTTTAAACTTTAATATTCTGGACCACGCTGTGGGTGTCTCCTTTAAATAGTAATACAGGTTTAGTGGTTACCCTACACTTTCCTATCAGAGATACCTACGCTAATGCAAGATAGGTCGCATGCGTCCTGTTCGAGTTTCCAACGTAGTAATTTTTTAAATTTATTTTCCAATCGCCCACATGCAGAACTACGAGGCCAATTTACAGTGTTCACCATAAAAGTGTTTAATAGCAAGGACGAAACACACACATCCATGCCCTAGGTGGAGATAGAAAAATCCACCTAGTCGAGATTCGAACCAGCGACCTCCGGGTTGGCAGACGAGAACGTTACCTTCCGCCACCGGCGGTGACGGAAGAGCGGTAATGTTCCTACTGGAGCCATACCAGTGATACCAATGAACGAACCTTATAACTATTCATGGAGGATGACGCTTTGAACTAAAATCTGAAGCCAGAAAAAAATTACAAAGAATTTTCAACGATTACTGGAAAAGTCCGACCTTCGTCCAGCTTGCGATGCAAATATGGACGACTCCCACGACCGCGTTTAATTTCCTCCATTTTGAAATCGATGAAGGGGCACGATTAATGTCGAATAGGCTATAAAAATATTGACAAAATTTTACCCATTATTAAGTATGCATTTCGGATTATTTATTCTCGTAGAAATTAGCGTAATAGGAATGAATGTGTATTGTAACTCCTCACGTGCAGCATGCTGGTTACGTGGTAAAAAAATTAGCAAAATCTGTGCGAAAATTTCATTAGGACCATTGGTGACCAGAGATATTGGCTTCCACTTGATTTCAAGTGAGACCCCATTTTTCAGGTAAATTTATCAGTTTCAATTGAAAATTCATTGGATCCGTTTGATCAGGGGAGGTCAACCTTTCGGATTATCTGATCACCGAAGTGTTTTCCAAAATAACGACATCAAGTCATCGAGACTTGATGTCGACAAATAAAATGTCTCAATTTTGTCAATATCCCATTCTATTTATTTAACCTTTTTACACTTTTCCCTTATGGCCTTCTCATTGAACCTGAATATCTTTAGATATCAAACCGGTGATCAGCTATAAATTTTCATTAAAAAGTTTATTCTACATCCTCACATTTAACATGACCGATGGGACTAAAATAATACAAAATACCGTCCGGTAATGCTGTATACGACCAGCGTTACGGAATAGGACTTGGGAAATGAAGCCAATGCATTTGAATTATTTTCAATTAACTATTTTCTTTCTATATTTATCCCCATTGCTCATTACTGTGCTGGCTTGCTAAGTCTATTAGTATTTCGTAAAATCAAATGAGTGAAATCGAGAAGGTTAACATCAATTAAGCCGACCGGGTTAGTCTGTTGGGGAGCATGCCCACCAGTTATCCCAAATGTCACGGGTTCGAATTCCGCCAGGGCATGGTTGTTCTGTTTGTCCAAAAGGGTTTTTATTGCTTGAAAATGTGCGAAATGACCATAACCGTCAAATCTCTCTATAAACAAAAGTACTAATACTACTCATCAACAACTAATCAACGTAAGTAACTAATCAACTAATCAACGAGTAAGTCCAAGAGTAAGACAAAAGAACTGCAGACGAAAAACTTGTCCGAAAAATAATGTCCGGAATGTCTAATATCGGTGACGGATGACTGTCCTCAACCAATCTCGTCATAAAGAAGAAAAAAAACCTTCGGACGAACAAAATAAAGTCAACTTTACCCCTATTCTTAACGAGTATTTTCAGAATTTGGACTGGAGAAAAATTTTTCCTGCTTACAGTGACCATGGAAAATGGAAAATTTTCCTTTTGTCATTCGTTTTCGACAGTTCGGTAGGGTGACATGACGAAAGTCTTTTACATTACAAAAGATTGTTAATGACTGATAGAATATGTAATGAACAGTCTCCAAAATAATGCACTTTGTCCCCGACACAATGCGTCAAATACGCAAGGGTGAAGAGAAATGCGATGACCCCCGCCTTGATCATACGAAGATCGAAAAAAAAGTATGCCGTCGAAGAGAGCGCCGAGGGTGAAGTAAATTGCTCTGTTCAATGACTGCCAATGAATGTTCAACGACAAGAATATTTGTCAATTTTTTGCGAAATTTAAACTCAATTGAAATCAATACCTTTCGAATAGATTGTTTGAGATATTTCGTTTGACTAGAGACTCTCGGGGTCATGACTTTCAATATATTTTCGTAAATGAAGCATCCATAATAATGGCTCACATTTCGTCTCTTTATCGGTTGTTTTTAAAAGGGACTTCAATTATCTCACCGGAATATTAAAACAAAAAATCTCCAACATAACTTCTGGGCACACTCTCTAGATAGAGGGAGAGCCCCCTCCATCCCCTAACGCCGGGACTATTTTCTTTCCCTCTATGTTTTGTTGCTCCGCCGTGTATTGATGTCGACGCGGGGAAAAAAAACATAAAGAGACAGCCGTCATGAAATCGAGGGGGGGAAACCGTCAGATTCATAAAAAATTCAGAGCTCGTTGCCGATGGAAATGAGTTATGTGCTTTTCAATAAAGACGTTATTGATGTGACGTGATTGATCGCGGAAGGGAAATGAGGGATGACGTGAACGACCGTGACGATGCATGGGAGGGGGGAGGGGTGGAGGGGGGGGGGGGTTGAAATGACGGCCGCCCGCCAAATTATCCCTCCCTCGAATAAAAGTCCTATGATATGCTTTTTGCACTGCGTGTAACAATCGCACGTGTATAAAATATTTTCGCGTGTCAGAGAAAATATTATCATCATACGTGGGGCTGTCGTTTCCGATTGGACCCGGTACATTTTTGAAAAAAATTGGCCCACAGGGAAAAGATATATCACCTGCACTGCAAAAGTAAGTGGTGGGCTTTCTTTGATTTTCCGTTGAAGGTTTTTTTTTTATTTCCTCAAAGAAGCTTTGCGCGAAATATGTTGTACGTTCATAATATTTGCAATTATCTGTGGACGTGAATAATACCCTTCTTTCATCCATCCACATTCGCAGTCAATATGCAGTCAATTCTTCCTTTGTTTCGCCACTAGGTAGTCTACGTACGCCAAATACGTTTTGTTTGTCGAAAACAATTAATACGCGTAAATGAAAAGGGACATACATCGACGAGTTTTTTCACGCTTGCTGAATCTGAATGCATAAATTATTTAACTCTGCCATTTAATATAAATACTATATGCACTGGATTTATACACTGTGCCTAACTGTAGTCTGAAAGCCTGTTGCTAGTACACATCACTACTCGTATGCAGTAGTTCACAATTGATAAAAAATATAGTTCGCAACTCTGCAGCATCAGAACTTCCATAAGTTAAACCTCTCTATGAAAAAGAGTCATGGAATGATCCAGACAACTAAAGAGGAATGCCTTTACCAAACGAGGTACATAAAGTATACAGTAGAACAGAAATAGAATATCTAACTTCTTGTAATTTATGATGGAACGTCATTAGAAGAACAAACTGACGTTGGAAAAGGCAGATGTCGACAATGTCTTTGCAAAAAAAAACAAATGACCCATAAAATAGTAGTAGTAGTCTAATTGTTGTTTTGGGTGCGTCGACAGCTAAGGTCATTTTGCACCACTTTTACATATTTAAAACCGTGGGACATATTTGCCCCCAACAGCTATATGAATAAAACATTCATAATATACAATTTGATAAATATAATAAATATGTAAATACAGAATTAAAAACAAGACGGACGTTTAAAAATAAACCAGTAAAATATAGTGCAATGACCTCAGGGTTAACAGCCCAGGATAAGTCCTTGACTGTCCCTGATAATTTGCTTTAATTTAAAATTGAATAATATATGGATACCAAACTGGCTATTGTATAAAACCCTAAATTTTATCTAATAGTTTCGTCTCTTTTAAAAACAGAATGACGCGATCAAGGCTGTCAGGGTTGTCTCCTCAAGGGTCGTTCCTAAGTCTCCCCTGAACAAGAGCCTTTCACGAACTCCACCGTACGTATCACACTCCGTCATAATAAAGTGGTGTTCACTGAGAGAGGAGAGTCACAGTAATCGCAGCGTGGTGGAATTTTCTCCTCTGCAAATAGAGAGTAATTGGAAACAGGTGGAATTTTCTCCTCCATAAAATAAGAGAGTAAAATTTGAAGACTGCAGATTGAGAAAGCATTTGACGCGGTAATTAGGAACAGGCACTGGAAACGGTCAGTATAATGAAGATGGGATATCTCTAACATTTAGCGGGCGTGGTTAGGCGTCTCTACTGCAAAATAAAATTATTATCGACACTGGAAAATGAACAGCATCAGCGATCATGATAAATCAAGGAGCAAGACAAGGGTGTAGGATATCACCCACTATATTCAATAGATGTACCGATGATGATACCTCATATGAGAATAGAAAAAGGAAATACTACAAAAAGGAATAAGTATGTCAAAAACCAAAATTTTATTTTCCTATTAGTCGTAGATGACCCGTCTATGTATAGTCCAGGACAGTGAGGACAATTTACAAATCGCCGATTATGACCTTCATGCACCTAACCAATCTTTAATTTCAAGATATTAGTAAAGAAGAAAAACGTATGACGTTCAAAGGAACCTACTCTGAGAGATCTAAATTTATAATCGACAAAAAGGTGATAGAAAAAGTATTCCACTTTGTCTATTTAAGGTGTGACATTAAATATGAAGAGGATAAGGATACAATCATCAAACTAAAGAGGTTCCAAGGATATGCGTAATTATTTCTACGACTTCCAGAAAGCAGGTTCTCAAAGTGATACAAAGGTTGAACACGATTATTGCGGTGCCTATAATGTTGTACGGTTCCGAATGCTTGGTCTTGAGGAAATCTAAAGTAAGAGACAGCAGAGATATGGTTCAAGTGTGTCTGAGATTAGATAGAGTAAATAATGAAGGTATAAGAGATTCACGAAAGGCCGAGGATTTCACAAAAATAACTCTCCGCTATAAGAAAAACTATAAGGAACAAAATCAGTGAATTTCCCTAGGCGGAATAAACAATAGTGGAATATGTCCTTCAAGAGAAAAGGAATTTGGAAAGTACCAAGCTTAGATGGTGAGGCAAAGGCAGATATATCCAAAACTGAAAAGGCATATTATGATGATGTCAGTCAATACCTTAAATTACTAAGTTGGCCATGTTATTCTGTAAATAAAATGGCTTGATTGCATCCTAAATTGAAATTTTTATTATTCAGAAAAGCGAAAACCATTAATTGGAAAAGTTTGTCAATAAAAAACTACATTTTTATACTGTTTCTCATTGGTTGCCATTTTTCGAAAGGAAAAACGAATTCTTGAATCTACAATGAAGACGGAAGTGATTTTTGGAAAGGGGGACTTGGGAGTGGTTTTAAACTGTCGTGTTAATGCCACACCAAAATGGGCTTCGACACATCCATAAATTTTGTTTGAGTGTTTTTTGTGTTCGCGACAGAATAAAAATGAACGACAACTGTTTGCGTGTGCCTCGCATTCTCTCTCTTTCTCTTTGCCACCGGAAATATTGTTCTTCAACAATTGGTGAGGCATGCAACCATGCGAAGTACTAAAAATGTACTTTAATAACTGAGTGGAGCTTATCCCACCGATTCGGGTGATATGTGGTGGAAAGATTACGTACCACTGCATACATGCAGATGGTAGATACAATACTTTATCCTTTTTTTAAATTTTCTAATTCTATAGTGCGAAATGTTGCAGGAATACTTTAACTTATTCCTTTACCAACTTTCAGCCAGTCCAATTTTTTTTTCAAACTTCCCCCCGTCAGTCATTCAGATCCTCATTCCTTCTTTCCAGAAACTCTAACCCTTTTCCCCTCTTACCCCTTGCACCTCTTACCCACATTTTTTTCTTATTTTTAGCCGAATCTTCCCGTTGTTATCCACCTGACGATGACGCTATGACGTCAAAAACCCGGATTTTTTATTAAATTATGTGCAATAAACTGCTAATTTTATCACGAAGTATGAATCATAATCATCGCAGGTATATCAATCCAAAGATTTGCTTGAAGTATCTCCAAAAAAACCTAACAGCCGACTTTCAACCCCTTAACACCCCCGTAGTTCTAACTCTAAAAATCTCCATTAATCCGACTAAAAGAGCAGTCTGGGCCCATATCTAAAGGTTCTTTTCTTCTAGGAGCCTCTCCAATCAGGTTTTTACTATCATATCTCAATATCAATAATATTACTTTCCTTCTTATTGAAAGTATACGGTCATAATAGGATACCTTTTCAAGTCTCATCCGAGCATTTATTCATTGGCTCTTTACCGTTTGTTATCAAATAAAGGAGGAAAACTGGTCGGACGGTGCTCATCCACCCAATAATCACCATCTTAAGTTAGTAAGCCAAATATTTGTTTAGCTATCGCAACTCTCCAACCTATCCTGTCGCCTGTCAGCCTCTTCATACCTTCGTAGCTCATAACTCGAAGATTCTCTATTATCTGTTTCTATTATACCATCCATAGTCTAACTCTAGAGCTCATCGCTACTAAGGTCCCTTTCAAAACGGTGTTCACTAAACTCACTAAACACTAAGCATCTCTTATCTCCGGCCCTTTGGAGTACTTCCTCTTTACTCACTTGGTAAATACATTTAACGTTTATCATTTTTTGTAGCACCGAATTTCTATTGCTCCTAACATGTTTTTAATAGGTGAACTGTGCATACTTTGCTGCCATGAGTAAATTCCATGAAATTATCCCTGAAACTATAAAATAAAAAATATCCGAATGTTTATTAACCAAAAATTAATAAAAATAGTGTTATATCACTCCATGTACATATATGACCTGATGATGTACAGAGTAGGATCAAAAAGTAGTAGGACTGAATTAATTTAAATTTTTTTATTTAACCAATCGGTACAAATCCTTAGTAGTCCTCGAAATAGCACTCTTGTGCTTCGACACAACGCATATAACGCGATTCCCACTTCGCGTACGCCTTCTGAAACTTGCTTTCCGGGATCCCCTCCAGAGATGCCGTCACGGCCCCTTGGACATGTTCTACGGAGCTGTATTGGTATCCCATGAGGTCCCGCTTTAGCCGGGGAAAGATGAAGAAGTCCAGCGGTGCATGATCTGGACTGTGGGAGAGTTGTGGCAACGTGGAAACCCTGTGCTTGGCCAGAAACTCCCACACCAGCAGCGCGGTGTGGCACGGCGCGTTGTCGTGGTGAAGCTTCCAAGAATCGGCGATGATTGGCCGCCCGCGGAGGACGAGATTTTTCTTCATCTTGAATCGCGACGACACTTGTTAACAGAGATCCACGGAAATCGAAGTGCTTACACTCCACTTGCCAGCAGGCGACTGGAAAAAATATCGGTCTCTTCGGAAGGCTCCCCAATACCACGCCCAGGTGGTCCGACCCCCCTCCACCGCTCGGTTCGCGCTACAGAAAGTAATTTCTACTACTTTTTGATCCGACCCTGTACCATGCATCACTCCACATCATCTACGCCTAATTACATTCAGAGATCTTTTGGTCTCGCTGGGGTAAGAAACGTAAGTAATATAAGAGATAGTAAAACTATAAGGGACGAAAATGCAATTTCGGTGACGTAGCTTTGGTTGGACGGGACAATATGATATGCGTAAAGAAGTAAAAAAAACTGCACTTCAATTCCACGTGATAAACATTATGTCCACGACCTAGTGTGGCATCAACTGATGATGCCACACTGTGGCGAAACATAGGTCGTGGAAACAAAGTTCAATATGTGGAATTGTAGTGTTGCAGTTTTTTTATTTTTGAACCATAAAGTTATAGTTAGGTATAGAGAGTGTTGGCCACTGCGCATTATGAAATCATTGGTCACGTGACTTAAGGCAAGATATCGTTTCCATCATGGTTGCACCGTTTCTTAAGTTATCTTTATATAGAGTTCCGTTGGAGTAAAATTGTTCAGAATAAAATAGCTTTAGATTATTTTTGAAAAAACAGCAC
>WURS02456426.1:0-13858 GCA_011762765.2 Rhinocypha anisoptera | reverse complement strand
GGGGCGGGGGGGGGGGGGGGGGGCGCGGGCGTGGGTGGGGGTGGGGCGGTGGGGGGGGGGGGGGGGGGGGGGGGGGGGTGGGGGGGGGGGGATTTGGGGGGGATGAGGGGGAGTTGGGCCTTATGGGATTGATTTCGGTGCATTGCGGCGTGTGCTCGCCTCAGAGCGTAACGGATTATTGCTTCCGGGGGCATCGGATTTTGTTAGGCATTTGTTTCGTTCGGGCTGGGGGAAAAAGGGAAGGGTAGGAATAGGAATTGGAGGTGAGGTATTTTTGGAGGAATCAGGATCGTTTTCTAACATTCCATCTTAGGATCTAACCTAACCCTTTTTCCACATTCCCTTGCTAACCTTTCCCCTCACAGGAAACTACACTCCCTTCTCCGACAGTCCAGATAGATGGAAGAATGAATGGAGGAAAATACGTTTACTCTTGAGATTCCCTCTACGTGGCCCGGTAGCAGATGCTCTCATCCGTAATTTAGATAAACTAGACCGGAGAAGTGCTCTCTCTGCAAAGCTCGCAATACTTGCGACTGCGGGGCCTTAATCCCTCGGAGCATCTAATGCGACTCTCCCGGATAGGTAGGCGCTGAGGGAGGAAGGCTTATCTGGCCAGTCAGAGAGCAGCAAACTTCGCCAACTGTTTCAGCCGGACCTTGGATCTCTTGCAACCAAAACATTTATCTTCAACTTCACATATATGTAAAAAAAATGAGCCATAAGTTACTCTCTCGAATCTTAAAGCACGTCGGTCATTAGTTGACATTAAAGGGAGTTCTTCCATGACTTATTTCACAGGAGTACTTGATTTAAAACTAGCATATTAACATTACTTCCGTTCATTAATACCTATATTTTTTCAAAAGTCATATTATACTAATTTTTTTGTCTTTAATTTGCATTCCACGTGCCTACATCACCTCGATTTCTTGCTTGTTAAATTAATTTATATATTTCTATAAGATCGTGGTAGCACAATGACAACGCCTGACTACTGAAAATATGGTCCAGTATCAAACCACGGTGTGGCATCCGGACACCTCCAGCTAAAAACCAAAGTTATATTGATTATCTGGGTACCATTCTGGGCTTCCTGGGAAACCACAGGTTGCAGAGGGAAAGGAACCGTCCCCATACCCTAATCTGTGGATTTTCACCCACCACTGGATTTAAAAACAGGTAAGCTCTACCTGCACCTATCTAACCGACCTTAGGGTTTTATACTCTGGTATATCTGAAATGAATTTAATAAGACCATAAATAATGATAAACTATTACTGAGTAAGAGATTCTCTCTCTCTCTCGTTATATCACCTTTTTTAATGTATTTTCCGGTAGGAAAAAACGAAGTTATTTTATGTTATTTTGAATATTGATTATTTTAAAATAAAATTGAATTTAAAAATGGATTTTCTTGAAAATATCCAAAAAGAAAATAGGTATACCTTCAAATCTTGTTGGTTTGTTTAATAGAAACTCCAGTGGATATTTAATCACTACAAGTGGTGGTTTCCATCTAAATGATACGTAAAGAGCTATCAAAGTTATCGTAATTTAGTAGGGTAGTAGCGTAGAAGCGATAATTTCAAGTTGTATTGAAACGCAATATTTTAAATTTAACTTTCACTGGTCAAAATGTTCTAATTTCACTAACAACACATGGAATGCAAAACAAAATTTCTTTAACAAAGGTATCAACAAATGTGTCTTTAGTATCCTAAATGGCATAGTAACAGCACAACGTTGTGCAATTCGTGTTGCATAGATTTTAGGATAATATGGAACTAAGGAAACTTAAAGGAATCCGAACAAATTAAAACGAAACTTAAAGTTTTATTTACTGATTTGTTGTTATCATTTCTCCTGCATTATCATTTGAAAACATATTTCCTTTCCTTATAAATTTTTCGGACCTATACTTCCTATACACGGAACGACTTAGTGATAATCCAGTTAGCTTTACCATAGTAACCTCCTTAAATGTCCTAACAATTTTTCATCTTTCGCCTTGACATAATCCCGGTGCATTATCTCATAAAAACATTTAGATCACTCATTTGGAAAGGATAATCGCCAAATGATTATGAGATCGGCTGAAGGACTGTTTAGCCGAGAGAGAAGGTTTTAAAGAAAACGGAGATGGTAGTAGGAGCACGTTCTCGATTTTTCCACGTTTTCCCATTAAACCGAATGATTTTTTCGAACACTTAAAAAGGTGAGTCCTTTCGAAATGGAGTGGGTTTGGCAGGGATCAGAGGATAAAATTTTTTTCAGGATGAGCGTTTAGAAGCCCCTCCGTTTGAGGATGAAGACAAATGTAGGGCGGGGATTTATAATCTCCGATGTGACCGGAATACACTCAGGGCTCTTAATCTGGAGTGGAAGGAAAGGGAAGAAGATGGAATTAACATTTAAGCACTCTCCCCCACACCGTGATCTTTTCGCCACACCCTCTCACAAATCCTATTTTCCTCTTTCCCTTCCCACTAACTTTCCCTATGGTTTTAAACTCCTTGTCTTAATTACCAGTCCTCATCTTTTATTTTAGTTTGAATTTTCTTCGTTCAAATCTGAAAATTACATTGAAAAAGCTTAAAAATTATTAATATGAAATTAATGCTGTCCGCACATCGTAGACTAATGAGGGAGGAATCCATTGACGTCCTGGTATGAATTTTTCTTTCATTATTCCTTTATCATCTCTCTGACGGATTCTCCTGATTGATATCGTCATAACTTTAAACTTTACGAGGTTCTCTACACAGGAGTATATCTTAGCAGAGATTTCAATGCCTAAAAGCCATCGCAAATTCATCCATTTGAAGAAAATATAAAAGGATTCCGAAGGTTCTTAAACTGCAGACATCCTGAATCCCCGAAAAACGAGTGAATGGTAGTGTAGAATCTGAAACATAAAACTGATATAACTCCTTGCAACAGTTTTTAAAAATTATAAATTTTTTTATCGATATCTAAACAGTGTTTAAATGTATTACGATAACTTTGCGTATTAAAAATGTTGATTTATGACTGCCATATCTCCAATTTTTCGTAGTAATTATATTTTCACTAACTTAAAGTACAGTCATGTATTTAGGATTTCAATACATCTCTATTTTTAATAACAATTTTTAGTATTTTTATGGGTGACTAGTGACTTTTTTAGTTAATCCCTAATATACTAGTTATGTAAAAAATATAAAACAAAATCGAGAGTTTGACTTGCCAGCTGTTTAATCATAATCGTAATCATTATTTGTAAAATTTGTTAATAATAGCAGGGGCGTGAAAATATATCTAATTTAAGTTATATAAAGAAAAATATGAGCAATCTATCTATAAGAATTTCGAACTCGAACTCGTATTTTCGTGATTATACACCATTTTCACACGCAAATGGACTATTGGTCAGAGCGTAAAATCTCTCTAAAAATACCATATTTGAAAATAGCATAAAATAAACATTAAGTATCAAAATAGTACAAAATAATTTTTAAACACGAATCATTCCGTATAGTTCTTAATTAATGTCATCCAAAACATTATGGAGAAATATAATTAGCACTGAAGCTATATCCAAGGCACCATAGCACTCAAGCGATATCCAAGGATAATTTTAGTCTGCATGATTTACATATCTCCCCTGTTATCTGATCTCTATAATTTTACATTCTCATCAATGCACTGAAAGAATGTATCATTTTATAATTTTATTATAAATAATTAATTTAAACGGTTTTAGTGATAATTTTTTGTTTTCTATCAATAAGGAAAAAAGATCAACACTCAACACGGAGAAAATGAAATAAATATTATGATAAAATAGGCAAAGAATGCAATAATATAATTTTATCAGAAGTCCAGAAATTACAGATGTTTATAGTAATGATTGCTTAGTTTTATCACATGTGAGAGATGGTTAGGTTAAAAAAATTATTAGTTTGATTCATGAAATTGAAATATAACAAGAAACATATGTTCCACGCTAATCTTACAATAACAACTCCAATTTTCATTTTTCAAATAAACTTCTCTCTCCGTACACTACATCTCAGTAGTATCCTTTACAAATATTGTTTTTAAAACGCAATTTAAAACTATATTCTAGTCTCTATTATTATCTGCTTTTCTAACAAGAAGGGATATAATAATAATTCTGTCACCGTAAATTGTAACTCCAGATTTTACCAATTACTTTCCGTATACTAGTTCTCAATAAGATCATTCCAAATATATTTGTCTTTTCGTTTTCCCGATGTCCATTTATTTTTAGCTTCGATAAAACCTCCGATTAATTGTCCCCGTTTCTCTCAACTTCGTTCGAATAAAATCATTTTCCTCAATGTCCCAACTACATTCTAAATAAAATTAAATCCTTTCCTCAGAGAACCACCAGGCTCCTCCTCTCCACCTTCTCAAAATCCCTCTCTCATCAAACTCCTCCACGCTCTCCTTAGTAATCCATTTCAATCCTTTATCTATCGACACTTTTTTAAATTCGAATTACCCTTAATCCTTACTCTGGGTCGAATTTGGAGTTTTTCCCTCCCCATTCAATTCCAAATCCCGTTGCTGCTGCCATGTTCCACTTCTGCTTTCTTGTCTTCATGAAAAGTACGTAGGGTCTTTTATCTCCCTCTTTACATAAAATATTTGAAATTTTATTCATGTAATCACTCTTGTAAAATTACGGGTTAAATTACGTTAAATTCACGGGTTTTCCTGATTAAGAAGGAGAACAAAGATTTAAAATAGATTTAATTAAAAACAAATATTTCACTGAATTCGTATATTTGTAACAGAAGGACAGAAGTGGCAGAGATGCCGTATATTTCTGTTTTTAAGCACTTTTCGTTTTTATAATCACTTCTATTTTCTTTCTTTTTTCTTAAATTAATTTACTGACCAATAAATGCTGAGATAAAAATAAATTTTCATATTGTCGCCCAACGATTCTGAAACAACATAGAATATCATTTTTCATTTTTAATATTAGTGTATAAACATATTTGTACAAAATTACATAAAATATAACTCCTTTAACAGCGTACATTTTTAACACAGTGCCAAAATTCCCTTTTATTTGACTTCAAATAATTACTGAAGCATTAAATATTATCAGCTGAGAAAAAATGTTACAGCAAGCTTCTTATTCCGCAAATTCGAGTAAATTAGGATTTAAAGGAAAAGTACTTATTTATTAAAAAATATAAGGAAAGTATAGAAGTTTTAAAATATATATTAGATATTTTTTGTGATTCAATATATTTTACTTAAGATAGTTATACTTAAGATAAGTAGATATTCGAACAGATTTGTTAAACTTTGTTTCATAATTTTTAGAGTTTTATTTGATTTAACTAAGTTGAAATATGAGATTATAGAAATGGTAAAATTGTAATTCTTTCTCCATAAATGGAAAAACGAAATAATGTAAACTTCTGAATACGTATTTTGATGAAACAAGCAATACCACATAGTAAAAGAACAATACATTAAGACTGGAGTGCAATCTGAGAAATATAGACGAGTATGGATTTAGAAGTTCAGAACCAAAATAAATCTCTTCTCTTGGGCTACCTTCTAGATATATTGCAATGGGATGTAATTTAAGTGATCTATTCTACCTAAAATAGTAGATAACCTGGATCAATACATCCTTGAGTAGCTAACACTTAGATGAAAGTTCTACAAAGAGAGAAATCTGATAGACCTTGTACATAGGTAAGCAGGTAGCATTGATAATATGTGACCAAAGCAGAGAAGTAACGAGGGTAAGGAGTAAGAGAGAGACCCTTAAAATCAGCTGCAATTATCTTTTAATGTGTGCAGTAGATAGTACAAACAATTAACAATGGAATGTATAAATAATTTTATTGTTACCGGTTGAGAATGGGATAATATTTAGCAGAAAAAAAGGATCAAATGACAATAATTAGCATCATGAAAAAATGAATGACAAAGCACGACCGAAGATATTCATAATAAGGATAAAGAACCGGTCGTCTATCGATGAAAGGAAGATAGCTGTGGAATAAAACGATGTTGGGGTAAAATAAGTCACGAAAAAACTGCTCTGTTACTTACAAAATGAATTCCTAGTAGAAGCAAAGGAATAATATAGCAAAGATGGCATTCTTCCAGAAGAAGCGATTACTTTATTTTCCATGGACAAGAACAATAGATATTAGCCTCAAAGAAAGGAGTACTGGAAGAAACGGAAATGTAATGCCACAGAAGAATTTGAAGATTAAATAGTAACAGGCTTATGAAATACTTATTATAAGAAGTAAAAAAGAGAAAACTATGAAAAATTTTATAATAAAAATAATAAATGTTAACTCCAAGACTATTTTTATGTACAGTTGTGGTTTTTGAAATTTCTTGGTGTAATGTAAGTTTTTACCCAAAAATAGACAATGAATAATGGCATTAAAATATTTTGCATAAGATAAACTTTCAAATTCAACTAAATATATTAGGATAATCATTTAATGGCCTAATCTTTCTTTTACGATACATATAGAGCAAATTCAAAATAGTTTGAAATATCATAAGGTAACTTTTAAAAAAATTGAAATAATAAATATTTTAAATATAAATTCTATAATTGGAGTATTATTTGGAACCACTATCAGTCTTTTAATAGGAACTAAAATATACCAAGGTAAAGAACCATGTGAAATTTTAATCGAGTTTAGTAAACATGTACGATTTATTTACGAAGATCGAAAACTAAGTGGACACAAAAAAGTATGATGAAGCTGATATCTCTGAATTTGAAGATCGATATAAGAATAGAATATTAGTGAAAGGGAGAAGAGAATATTTCCAGTAGAATTTCTCCGATTTCTCTTTAATTCCTTCAATTCACAGTTTCGCCCAGTCCTCAAGCCGCTATCCGCGCCCCTTCCCAACAACTCGACTCAACCGGAATGAAAGAAACTTTATGACTCCGGATTTCATTCCGGCCCGACAGGTTTCCGACGGAGCGAGTTGATCTCTCCGCTGACGCTTCCCGTAACCCTCACCCGTTCTCAAACTCCCACTCCGGCACCACCAAGGCTTACGCCCATATTCTCTCTCTCTCTCTCCTCTCTATCCCACTCCCGGTATCTCTTGCCCTTTCCCTTCAAATCCGTGACCCTTTTCCAGCGTCATCGACCTCCCTCGATTTGAAATCCTTTTCAAAAAAAGTAATCTTAATAGCCTGTCCTGATCCTCGACATTTTCAACCGCACTAAGCCAATCGTATTTAATCAAATCTACCAAGATTAAAAATATACCGAATGAACAATTTATTGGAGATAACTGAGATAAAATTGGCCGTTGGAGAATTTACAACTGCCATGGAAACTTCTAAAGTGAGTCTTGGCTAAATTTCATATTTTTACTATTCTACAACAAATATCGGAAAGATTGCATACGTTTAACATAACCTCAAACAGAACCTTCTATCAAATAGTCCTTCAACTTTATTAAGATGCAACTTTTTACTACTACTGTGCACATAAACATATGTACGAAAAAATATATTTCTTAGATATTCATTGTAAATACATGTTTACAATATATATTTGTCCACAACAGATAACATTTCTTTTAATTATCACGACCCGGGTTTCGACGTTAACAGTCAATGTTCAGTATTTAAAAAAATCTATTGCGGTCCTCGTTGCAAGTTTTTCTTACAATAAATGTGGAATCGTTCTACAAAGTACTAGCTGACGTTATCTCTTTTACACGTGAAGGTTTCTTACCATGGAATTCTAAAACATTTAAGTAGCATAAGTCATACGACGCCATAATACTCGTATGCCCTTCCACACCTGAAATCCCACTGGGGAGTGGGGAGTATAAATCGTAAAAATCAAAAGGATTCTAAATGGCATCTTTCGCATTCTTCAAATTCCTTATCTTTCATGACTCCTGCGAATTCCAACCCCTATCTGGAACCCAGCTCTTTTATTCCAACGTTGAACGTAACACCAATCAGCTCAGTTCTCGTCCCTTCAGGTGACTGATTGGCCCATTTATCCAACAAAAATATCCCTCTGGACCAAGAACTCCAAAAACAGAGTGTCACATGAATCCTACCACACACGCTATTATAACTCACCCTTAAACGGTTTTACACTTTATATACCTTTAATAACGGAAAAGTCTAAAGAAAATTTCTCAAGATTTTGTATAGTAAATTTTTCAACTTATCAATTTAAACAGCAAAAATAACGTAGAAATTTTGGGTGATTAGCTGATACGCTTAGAGCTTTTATGGGAGAGATTTTTTTCTGAACTTAAGAAATAGACAGAGATTGGAATACGTGCAAAAAACTAATGAATAGAAAATTTTAATTACAACAAAGATAAATTATAAGAAACAGCAAAAATTATAAAAAAATATGCTATATAACTCTATTAATACGACAAACTGAAATCGGCCGATGGTCGAAGAAACAGGAATGACTTGATTCTGTGATTTTTTCCCATTAGGCCTTGCTTACGCTAATTACAATTACATTTGTTTTGATTGAACTGTATTTTCTTCATATGCTTCATTATATTCACTCTTATTCACTATTCACGCTGGTCTTTACGTGAAAACTAGTGGACTTGTTCTCTTTGTTAATAGAGGTGATCCAAGGTTGTTGAGAAAGTGATTTACAATTTTAAATTCATATATGGTTAACGTACTAACCATCCCTCGTGAATGCGAATTTTAATTAACTCGCCCACCTTGGAACTTCTGAGCAGAAATCTCATTTGTCCTTTTGATTCCTAATATTCTCCCTAACAACGAGGTTAAATTTAAATAGAGTTTTTTTTACAACCCAAATAAATTCTAACTCGCTTTGTATAACGGATGCAAATTAGCCTGCCTAACATTCTGGGATATTTTTATGGTCTATGTACATTTTTCTAAATTGATGATTCTGGTCCAGATTAGGTACATTGATTTGTACTTCACGATTTCCTGATCTAATTCCTATCATAACTTATTCCCTGCGTATTTCTATTTAAAATAGACTAAAAAATCAAAATCCATCGTCCTTTGGAAAATATTCTTGTATGGAGAAAGGTAAGCCTTGTCCTGCGTCAATAAACAAGAGGATTAACAATATTTATCAAGTTTAAATCAGGTCTTTTAACATTGATTTAAGTTAATTCTTTATACCCATTCAGTCGCTGTGCAGATGAGTTTTCATTACAGATTACAGATTAAGCTACAAAATCTTGTTCCGTATTCATTCTGTATAAACCTGTTATGGATTTATTTGACATTGACATACACTTTTTATAAACATTATAGGTATTGATAAGTCTACTAATGTCTCTGGTCACCACTTCATCTTCCCTATTACCCGTTGCGTAGGCTGACTATGGTTGACTGACTAATTTCTCACCAGAAGGCGTCCTTACTTTCCTTGTCATTGCATCCCACCAGATGTAGACAGTTGATTGCTGTCTACGTTTTACTATTCTGTTTAAACGTAGGGACAAGGCGCTTTCTAAGTGTCTCTTAGACCAATCTGTTATCAAATATCTTGGGAAATAAAGTGAACTATTACTGCCATATACCGTACACAATACTCAATTTAACATTTTATAATAAAAATTTCTTTTGCCTTCCACAAATTCACTTGTATGTTGATTCTGCAAAAATATTTGACTCATAATATAACTCTTAGGCCTATTATTTTCATTTATCCTTTGAATTTCCTTAAGAACGTAGTTGGATCGTATAGTGTTTTTTTTCGTGGAATAAATTACATTGTTTTAAAACTTTAAGCATTTAACTATTCTCCTTTATGTGACTATTATGTTCCAAGATCTATAATCTATTCCAGGCCACTTATTGAAGCAATTGCTCAAACCCTTCCGTCATTGACGCTTGGCTACTGATCGGGTCCTGGTTCACGTCCCGTCGATTCCTCCGGGCACTTCCAGTTGGAACCCAGGCCGAGAGTGATTTTCCGTGTATCTTATGTCTTCCTGTAAAACTACTGGAGGATGCATAATACAGGGAATGGAACTGCCCCCCTTCCCCACACCTTGACATTACTCTGGCGTTTGAATTTTCACACGCGCCGCACACCCCATAGGGTCGAATGGATTTTTTCACTTCCAAAGTCGTAAAAATTTTGATTGGAAAAAGTTATTAGCATAATTCAATTGGTAGACGAAGCTAAATCTGAAAAAAAAAATACAGGAAAAATATTCGATGAAAGTCTGAAAAAATGTTCGTAACCAAAAACGTGCAATTTTAATTTAGAAAGAAATGATTTAAGGTTAAAATAATTTGCTGTAAGAAGATACATTTATAATATTGTCTTTTTCGACCGACTGTTAATATATAAATTAGAAGAAACTGGAAATAATATCATTTTTATTAACTGAGAAAATTGTTAAACAAATGAAGTAACTAAGGAAATACTGACTGTAGATTAGATTTGAAAACAGAACTGTGTGATTTTAATGAAAACGGGAAAGAAAATATTAAATTTCATACACATAGAATTAATAATTTTGCCGTATGGTGACATCAATTGTATCCCGACCAACCACACACCAATAATATACGACTCTCTCCCCCTCATTAACTATGAAAGTCGAAATTCGGTTTAAATTAATAATTGCAATTAAAGTCTTTGGTTTTGCAAATTAAAAAATTAAACCCCGAAAAAAATCTTTCTGTATTATTTGGAGTATACTATTATTTATTTAAGTTATAGGATTTTAACCGAGAAAAGTACCATTTTAGCACAGTATGCGATGTCGCGCTTAATTATAGGTGGGCTATCTATCCTCATCCCTCGAACCAACCTTACGGTTGTATACCGAGGTGCTGTAAGCGACGACGAATCTACGCGCGAAGGGTTCGAGAATGCAGCTACCATTCCCCACAGGCGAGAAGTTTTTTAACATCTGCTTGGGAATATTTAAAGCATCATGAAAAGGATGTTTAAGACCACACCGACTAACCTAATTCGTCATTCCGTTCACAGAAATAGCCATAAATAAATACGTTTCGAAAACTCTTCCTCGGTTATAGATATTGTCCGTCCTCCAAGTGATGATCTTCGTCTGTAATGGTCCACGCAAGAAAGGTAATTTCAAACCACTCACCGTCCGGCAGAACTAACTCCCAATATTTAAAATTTACCATCCAGGAGATCTGGAACTCGAGTGACAGATCTTGCAATAGGTCCATACATCAATAGGCGTCATACATCATTCATCATTTACATTTTCATCATAGTCAAAATCTGGTAATATTAATGAGGATAACAAATGTTTTCATTTAGATGGTATGAATGATATACAAAATGATTCATAGAAGTCGCAAGACAGACCTACTGACTGTTTTGAATATTTTAAATACCTAGGATGACCAGGATAAATATTCATTTAATCCGACCTATCTATTAGACCTAGGTTTTTAACTACCTGACAAGAAGGAATATGCGATGTGTAAAAGTGGAAATTTATTCCTGTTTATGGACGCGAATATTTTTTAATATCGTACTATGATTGCTTGTGATTTGCTTGGGTTTACATTTAAGACATTACTTTTACTCCTGTCATATAGAAGTTCTACGTCATCGTTGATACGGCTTGGAAATGATAGAGGTGATATTAAATTACTTGAAGTCCAAGGAAACTATAAGAAATTCTCCCTACAGGAGTATATAATGAACTACATATAAACAGAATTCTGGAATATGGCTGAACACCATACATATACAGGGACTACATTATTACAATAATGGATGAAGTTTTAATTAAAATAGGACACTATTGTAGAATTGGCGGGAATTTTTTTATATTTTATTGAAACATTTTCCTTCGGGCTATTCCATATGGTGCACCTAAAAAGTTTACTCATTTAAAATCAAGACGTATTTCAAATAACAATTCAGTACTACATTGGCGAAAGACCTCAGTAACCGTTTGATTGGAGATTGTTCAGTCATAGCTATTTAGCGAAAGAAAGCGCTGTGTCGTGTTTTTGAAGCATATAATACGAGAAATACAAAAATCGTGCACAATAAATGGGTGCACTTATGTGTAAGTTGTATCATTAAACTTATTTACTTCCTACGAAATATCGGAACGACCGTTGTAAGCGAAAGTTTGGTTTGTAGTCTATTATCGCGACCTTCCAACACGTAAATGCATTCAAGAATCAATGTATGATAGACGTTTCCCGATGAGGACGCGGTATAAAAATAAATAAGTAGAAAATTCAACCAGTTAGCTATTGAGAATCATTTAAGATAAAGAAATTCCAAGTAATGATGATTGAGAGAGCTATTATATTTCATAGAATAAAACCGCTAAAATATATTACAACGCTAAATATTATTGCAGTTCAATCGCGGCTCTCTTTTAGTTTATTGAAATAATCACGACCTTATTAAAGTATTAAACAATCTATATTTGTTAGTGGAGCCATTAAAATCATAACTGCAAAACGCGTAATGGGAGAATGTGATAAGTAAATAACTGTTCTCACGGCGTCACTGATCCCTCGTTTGTAGGCTGCCTCAGATCGAAAGAGGAGAAGGAGAATATCGATGATGGGAGGGGAGAGGAGGAGGAAAAACCGGAGAAGGAAAAGGTGGAGATTGTGCAGGTGGTGGTGAGCGAAGGTGCTGGAGACGGAATGGGGGGAGTGGTGGTTGGCGAAGCGGAAGGAGGAATGAGTGTAGTGTGGCCGGGAGAAGAAGAAGAAGAAGAGTGGGCTCTACTAGGCTTCAGGCTTTTTTGGAGAGCTTTGGAGGCGAAGGAGTGGGCCCAATGGACCGCTGCGTCCCCGATTCGCCGGGTCACCTCAAAATGTTGCGCCAAGGGCACCAGGAGGTCCGCGAAAAAGAGCATGAGGAAGCGGACGATTTGAGGTGAGCCACCATCTATCTCCCAAAACCATCTGTCTCTTCCTAAAACACTAATTTGTTTTGCAATTAATATTCTCATGAGTTCCAATTCTTACATCAAAACAGTACACACATCCCCTATTATTTATTTGAAATGAAATTATATATTTTGCGTTGACTATTATCTACATAAATAGGGAATAAAATGTCCTACTACACACGCGTATAAATATCTTCCACCTTATTTTGTTTTCTTCTTCTCCCCCAGTGAAATGGCATCACTCCGTTGCCACGACGGAGAACAACGGAGAAAATAATTTGTTTTTGTTATGAGGATGTTTTTCTCTAAGATGCCGTGTGAACAAGGATCTATTTAATCTGCTTTACATTTTTTTAAATCCTACATGTGCATTCATTTCAATAGCATTCATTCGCGTAAATATATTAGTCTTTTTTTGTCCTCCCTGTTGCACTCCGATATCGCGTGCGTGAAGAACTGTCCGGAAAAATGGAATAAGGCGGTGGATACAACTGGAGAAACAACTAGGGCTTGTGTGCACACACACACACACACTCCCAATCCCGCTCTAAACCGGGCGCGCAACAAACAGAGCAGAGGGAAGCACAGGAATCTTACACTCTGACACGTTACGCACTGGTCAGAGATGCGGGCCTACTTTTCTGGAATTCGCTGGCTGTCACTTCTGAACAAAGATCGAAGTTTCAGGAGTTTTACGGTGGAATTTTAACATGTTGAGTAAATGGTTGATGCATTTTTCCACAAAAATTATATGTTTGTTGCAACCTAGGTTTTGATGTTACATCATCATCATCAGGCAATGAAATGGTAAATTAAACTCATATATATATATATATATATATATATATAGTGGGGTCATGGGGGGGGGGAGGGTTAAATGGTGGGGGGGGGGGGCAAAGGGATAGGGTGTGGGGGGAGGGGCGGAGGAAAGGAAAAG
>WURS02456415.1:0-13859 GCA_011762765.2 Rhinocypha anisoptera | reverse complement strand
TGAATACATAAGAACCTGGATTCTGTCAGCATTTTCATAATTTCTTGAAGATGAAGACCTTATGCTGCATGTTCATCTAAATGCAACTAACTCTGTACCTTCACCTGATGATGACACAACGTGTCGAAACCTAGGTCGTCGCATTATAAATTTGTGGAGTTCACCAAGTGATTTTCATTTCCGTACTAAATAAAAGAATTAAAACTTCACAGCGACATTTAACCGGGGCAGAAATATTTTTGAAGGTTTTCATATATATATACATATATAATGACCTAAAAAAATAAAACCATCCGCCAACATCGCTTAAATATGGAGAAGCACTATGAAATTTCTGGCTCGTCAATTTTTTCCAAAGGAGTGCAAGTATCATGAATTTTTGTTCGGTTTTCAGGAAGGTTATTTTCATGCTATTAATGCCTTTTTAAATCAGAGTATTACAAATATTAGTTTTTAATATTTAGTGCCATGCTTAAGGTTAAAACAGAATTCTCACAAAATGCTACCATAATAGTTTTCCGAAACTCATAATCTCTCTTGAGCAATTCATGTTACGAACAACTCCATTGTATGATTCCGTTTATCCTGGAAAAACATAACATGACAAAGACCACTAAAAATTAGACAATAAGAGCAAACATCCTTAAAACAGTGTAAAGATTTTTAAAAACTTGACGTAAGCCTTAAATCTTTTAATTCGTCAATAAAGTGGCAAGTTGGTTAAATAATTACCTTCCCTTCTCCGCGCTTCGCATGAGGATTTTCACAGACATTTTCGTTTCGCTCTCCATTCCTTCTCGCAAATGCTTCTCTGACTAACGAAATCCTCCCAGTAATATAATCCTGCCGACATATCCGTTTTCCACTTAGGCGCTAACGAAATAATTAGTAGCTAATGTTTTCTAATCAGTTGAAAAAGTTAATGGTTAAAGTTCTCTGTTCCAATTTATACCATCTTTGTTTTACATTTAACTTAGCCATTTCACTACTCGTGAATCTTATTACTTTCGCATTCTTGCGAATTAGTTCCATAAAAAATTCTAACGTTGGAGAGGTGGGCGTGCGGTTAACTTGGGCTTCCTCTTCCACGAATATAACTGGCCCGATGAGTTCCCCACCGAATTTAATTAACGCACAGTTTGCGGACACATACTTCCCAAGGACGGAATTCGAACTCACTTCCTTTTGGTTAGCCCGCGAGCGCCGAGACCCTGTCAGGCTAACCTGACCATCAATGTCCGCCTCTGTTTCGCTCTGTTCGTTTTTCCACACATTTTCCGTACTTCTGCTCTTTCTTTTATTACTCATCATTGGATATTAAGCCTCACATCCGTAGTGCAGGGAAAGACGAATGGGAGTACAGTAATATACGATTAGGAGATATAAATATTATATACGAGCGTGATTGCGAACGGTTTCTCGTCTCGTTTGATTCTTAAAAAAACTCCTAAATCATCAAAGTGCGATAAACGATCTTCCTCAATAAACGACTCACCTCAGGAAAAGGGCCCGGCAACCGAAAAACTGAAGTCCAGAATGAAAGAAGGGGGGGGGGGGGGGAGAGAGGGGGGGAATTTGCAGGGAAAATGAATAAATATATAAAGCGACAGCGGACGACCCGTGCATGAGCCGTTTATCAATGCGATGAATTGCAAAGAATCTCGGGAGGCGGGTTCGCGGGGGTTTCTATGCAAATTTAGGCTACTTGACCATGTAAAGTCGATCTTCTGCGAGTCTAAATTCCCTCCTCTCCCTCATTCTACACGCCCGTCCCCCCTCCCCGCCAAACTCCCCGTGGGTTTTCAGGATTAATGAGTTTTCTCGGGCTCGCGCTGGGAGGTCCGTTCGTCATTCGTCCCTTAATCACAGACGTCCGCCAAACGGCACAGGCCGTCTTTATTTCACTCCTTGAAAAACCCTCGCCAAAAATTAATCACCGCGCCAGTCTTCTGCAAATGACGATTTTTCCACGTGACTATTAATCCTGGGTGTATATTTCATTCACTTGTGATGGATGGTGTAAAAACTTATCTAAACCAGACGGCACGGCGACAATAATAATCGTGCCCCTAATTGACAAATAATTAATACTAAAATTTGAACATGCTTTCCCCCCCTGGCATGAAAAAAATAACTAACGGGGATGGTGAGTGACGCTCGTGGTGACAAATACGCCGCCGAAACTTTTCGGAGGAAAATACAATATTTCATTCGCGTATTCCCAGATAAGGATTTCATTTTAATTGGAATTCCGTGGTGGATAATTTCGACTTTTGTTCTATTTTTATACAAATTAATTATTTCACGGCCATCATGTGCGAAAGATCACACATGAACTTAAAACCATGCGAACGAAGGATTTTATTTTTAACGCGATGCCCTTGAATGTCATTCGGCGAGGTCAAACCCAACGTGTTGAAATGAATGTTCATTCAAAGTTCATTCAAACCCCAACAAAAAAATCTTCAGAAAATGTCAACGGTTATTAAAGAGAGACAACAGTAGATAGAATCAAGCTGCGATAAAATGTATGAACAGTACTCACAGTCGAATTACACGCCCCTCGTACTTTTTTGCGCAATAAACACTTACGGGGAAACCAAATCCTACCGCACAGGTAGCCATGGGATTACCTGTTACGTCAGTTCTTATCCACATCCTCCAATTACCGACAGAAAAAACTGGAGTGATTTCATAATGCTTAATGTAATACTCTGAGAGAGGACTCCCCGCTGTCACGGCCGTAGTAACTACCCAGCGCTTTGAGCAAACGAGCGACTTAGAAACGGCTGAACCGTCGATAAAACCAAAGGGGTGTTATGTAACAATGTAAGCAGATTTTTGTTTCAGGCACTCGGACCGAATTAGACCAGATCGCGCCACCTATAATCCAAAATGATTACGCCAAAGCAAGCACACCACACATGTTCTATACGGATTTATAAATCGTGACCTATGGAGCTGCCCCGCAGGTTTGGGGATAACCTGGCTGTTTTTGCCATGGGGAGTATAACAAAAAGCATTTACTGACTCCTACTTTGTGTCCTTTGAGTACCCGGCCAACGTAAAAACATTAAGTTTGGCTCCATCCGGACTTATTATAATCTCATGAGTGGGAGGAGAGGAACGAGTGAGACAATCGAAATGTAAAGACAAAAAAATGACACAAAACAGGAAAGTTATTATATCAAAGATTCACGAAATTTTCCTTCATTTCCGATTAACCTTACTAATTGAAAATATGAATTTGCTGAGTACGCTCAACAGTGGAATTAACATTTTTTATTTGACTGTAGTGTCAGTGCAACAAAAACTTACAAGGGTTACCTCGAGAAAAATTTAGTAAGAATGAAGAATTTATTTTTATCTACATATTGTCGAACATTTCATATTTTTCGGTTATAATTGGCCATGGATTCTTGTGGAACAAGAGACACACCAATTTTAGGAAGAAGTTATGAATAACAATATCTGCACATGTGAGGTTGCATTCAAATTCCATGATTCCCTTTAACTTCAAGTCAGAAACAAAAGTGGGAGTAACTAATAATTTTTTTCAAAAACTTCATGCGCCATTTAAATTGAATGAGAGTGTGTCAAAACCGACTGTCTCATTCAAAATGCTGTACCTTTAGAATATAATTAGATTAGGAGAGGATTAGAAGAGGAATATACAAGAGTTACCAGTTTGTTCTGTGAGTAAATTGATTTTATATGACTGCCGGGGTCCACTCCCCGACAAATTACATAAATACACACACTCGATCAATAAGCAATCAGAGACATTCATCGACGATACTTGAATGATTCACGAGTTCGCCCCTGGGTAAGATCACCAGAAATCCTATGAAGTTGTTGTGACATGGTTAGATGCTGCCGCCACACTATAAGCAGTCATTCCATTGGAGGGTGGGGAAGGAAGTAGCACTACGTCACATGGGCAAAGTCGGAGGCCACGGCGGTCTGCATAGCGACGCCCCCATGCAGGAGTGATGGTAGTTACCTTAACGACTGCTGCACTGCGATTTGTCTATGAATTAGTCAGATGTGACAAACAAATTAGAATACTAATTTCGAGCGTTTTGGAGTCACTTCGAACTTGCGGTAGGCTAAATATTTCAAATATGGAAATGCATGGGATTAGATATTTTGGAAATCGACGAGGTGACCTTAATAAGGAAATATATGGAGCGACCTCTAAAGGACAATGGTGAAAAAAATGTAAATTCTGGAGAGGGTATAATGTATGGGAAGAGTGCGGCAATGAGAGAGAAATGGTTTTTGCAGTACGATAAAATAATCATGATGTTAAAGATGGCAACGAAACATAATAACACCGTTATGGTACAAGTTTAGATCCTCACAATAGCCTACAATGTTGATCTGGAATACGGCAGCATAGGAATACGATGATATTTCGTATATAATAAAAAGGAGGAAGCTTCATTGTCTTTAGAGATTTGAAAGAGAAATATTCGGGGAAGGGCAATAATTTATAGGCAACTTATTGAGCAATTATAGGAAAGAACAATAGCGAAATATGTTTGAGGGGAGTGATTTGAAAGAGGCAAAAGAAAACAGGAATTGTGCGAATTGAACAGATTACTTTTTTCTAATATTTTATTTAAAAACTTTCACGTTGAATGCACGAATTGGAGAATCAGAAAACTTGATAACAAGAATTTACCACAATCCGGTATAGCGTGATTTGAGAAATCAAGGGAAGAACTGCAAACTCTACCAGCGATCAGATATCGACTTTGATCGCAATCTGTTACCCAAACTACCAATGTTTCTGTGGCCCACTAGTTAAATAATTGAAAAAAAACATCGGTTAAATGTCTTATTTGGAAATACACCTTATGTGATACAGACTTCGACAGACAGATTCGGGTATTTAGAAAAGATGACGATCGGAAACTAATGAATTTTTAAATATAAACACGTAGGAAGATATAGGGAGTCATTTGGCAAGACAAGAGTAGCAAATCAAGAATTGGTGGGAAGAGTTAATAAGGGAAGGAGCATTGTGGAGATGACAAAGCTAATAAAATAAATAACTAGTTAATAAAGTAAATAAAAAAAAAGATAATGAAATAAATAAAAATATAATAATAACGGTCACTAAAACGTTTGTCATCAGTTCAAAGATACTACCAGGTATCTCTCCGCTTCTAATAATAGTAAGGACGAGTAATAAAAAATAACCAGCAAGCGATCTCCATCATAGCATGGCGCTTTTTTCTTTTCGTACGGAAAATGGGAAGACCAGAAGACAAATAATTCAACAGTACCTTTTATTAATCATTTTTTTTATCTGTATCATTGTCTACACATTTAAAACACTCGTATGCACCTAGAAAATATTCATTTACGTAAATAATTCCCGCAAAAATCTCTCCACAGTTGCGACTCAAATGTTTATTTACGTTCGTTTAAATATTCAATACCAGATCCCAACGAAGAAGACGAGGTTAAGGATCCATCTGACGACACAAACACCTGGACCACTCCGCGGAAAGGAGTGACACGACCCGAATGCGTCTTTGAAACGAAATAATCCTTCTCTCGAGGAGAATTTTTTTTCGCGAGAGGATATATTTTTTTAAAACTTTTTAAAGCGGGAGAGAGAGAAAGAGAGGACGGGAGGCGGAGACGTGGAAATGGATCGGGAGAAAGGAGCACGCGCTAGTTTCTTTTCTTCCCCGACTCAACAGGCGAATAGGAGTCGATGGCCCTCCTTTGGAGGGAAAAAAGAGGGATCCACGGGGGATAGGCACCGCATGGGCGCCAGTGTCAAAAGGACCTCCTCCGTCCCACCCATCCGACTCTGCGCCCTCCTCTCTTCCTCAATTTCCTCTATCTCTCTCTTTCTATCCCCGTCTGATTCAATGCCCCTCGTCCTTTGGCCCTGAGTCCGGTAGGTAGAAGTGCTCCCTCCAAAGCGATCCGATAGTCTGTTCCTTCAATGGCCGTGAGACGTGGAGGAGCCCCCCCTCGGATGATAAGCAGGCTAGATGAATGGTTGGCTGGCTCTCTTTCGTTAACGTCGGGGCGAAATAAGCTATTCCAATTAAAGCTTTCACTATACGGCGAGGCGAGTCGATTCCATTAGTGCGCTTGCTGCGCGGCTTTTTGTCAGGAAGATGGAGTGAACCGTTGAGCGTGAGGAAATTGATCCGATGACGCTATTATCAAGTAGGCTAGAGAGTCTGGAAACCCTACGATATAACGATCAGTGCGAGAGAAAATAATTTTCCATCACTCAATCGAAATTGGCGTGGACCCCCCCAACTCTGGCGACATAAATAGCTGTGGGCTAGTCATGAGCGAATATTGTCAAAATACATGTATTTTAGTCACTTCTATATCAAGCTTTCATCCACCATTTTATGAACGGTTAATAAATAATTATATTCGTCCTTTTCTGTATTACCATCCATTTTCTATTTTTTAGTATTTATTGTATATAGGTTTATAAAACCATTATCCAAAACCTATTTCTAATTCGCTCACAGAAGTCTTTGAAATCACCGTAGGAGCATATTCTATCTAGGTCCAATCGATCTAAGTTCTTTAAGCAAATATGTCACTCCAAAACGCATTACCTTTCTTTATATCATTATTATGAGTACCTTTAAAAATCTTTTCATAATTTAAATAAAAAAATTAATTAAAAATAAATGTAGGGATCAGCAAGCAAAAGATATTTTACCAAGATACGTCATGAACATGTAGTATCAACTATTGAATTGTCTCTGAATATCTGGCTCACTCATTCTAATTCCATACAGTTTTAAATGCCTATGATGAAAAATTTAATTATAATGCGTATCACCACGTGACGATTAATTTTACGGTCATGCATTAATTCCAATGCTATCCTAACCACTTTCCTCCTGTTCCAGAGAAACGTAAAATAGAATTCGTAAGTAAAAGGACGAACACAAAAAAAAGGCCGATGAAAGAAGCCGTTTTCCAAAAGAATAAATATTTTCCAGCACCCGATTGCCGCGCAGGTGCGTAGACGAACTACGCTATCCTGATAACCAACAGGTCATAAGCATCGAAAGAGTATTTCCTTGTTCTGGCAAATGCCTTATTTCTATTTGGAAACGTCTTCCTCCACTGCCTTCACCATTTTTGTTCGTCCTTTTACGTGGGAATGAAAAGATAATACAACTTTGTGATTCCGTTATGTCCTTTAATTGTAAAATACGTCCCGGGATCTTCCAAGTGGCGAAAATACAACACGAATAATAGGAAAGGGATAGGAACACATGAAAGGACGATATATATATGTCATCATCATCAGTACTTCAATCCGAAGATTAGTTAATATATGAATATATATATATATATATAACGAACACACGCACACACTTATAGACATTCACACATAGAAACAAGGAAAAAGATAGACTTACATAACGGAGAAATATTTCGGGGCTCCTGGCCCCTTTGTCAATCTGAGAGAGCTGCATATTGTCAATACTGCACCTTTGTCAATCTGAGTTCTCGCCGTTATGTAAGTCTATATTTTTCCTTGTTTCTGTGTGTGAATGTATATAAGTGTGTGCGTGTGTTCGTTGTTGCTGCTCGTCTGAGTTCTTCATAAGTATATATATGTGCGTATGTATATATATATATATATAGTCTGAGTTATATATAGTTCTTGCCCCTTTGTCAATCTGAGTTCTCTCTGAGTTATATATATGTGCATATATATACATATATATATGGTTCCAACCAGGCTCATATCTTCAGGAGACAGGTTTGTTCACATATTGTGGTAGCTAGCTAATTATGCTGGCAATGGCAGCGAGAGAATCTGAAGATACAAGTGAAATTACCATTCTGCAGACGCCTTCAGTTACTACTACTTCTCATCTTCTTCGGAGTAAAGCAGTACAGCTTATGAAGGCTCTTGCTCCAGTGGATTATCAAGAGTGGGGAGTTGGTTTGGACCATTTTATAGAGAAAATTAAACATTATAAGGAATGAAAAGAAAAAAGTCTTGATAGAATGCTCAAGAGAAAAAATCAAATAAAACACATGATTTCTAGTACTATGAAGTTACTGAAGGAATCTGTTCTTGGTTAATGCTTTGGTGTCTAAACATAAGAATTCAAACATTGAGGAAGGAATGAGAGAACTTGAAAAATATCTTGGAGAGCAGAGTAAACTTGTGGATGAAACTCTACAACATTGGGAGGATAATGCAATCCTTTCTGTGGATACCATGGCAACCCTGGAAGCAGCTATTGCACAAGAGAATGAATGTAAAAGACAAATGAACAAATGAGATAGTGAAATATACAGTTAATTAGGCATCCTGGGATACAGGGGCCAATGATGAACACTCGGTGATGCTGATCAGATTAGGACTGCCAGACATCATCACAATTATGAGTCCATTACAAGTAAAGTGGCCACATACATCTTTTGTCTTTCCTCAGATTTGAATAAGGTGTAGACAATCAATAAAATAAGCAAAGGTCATCAATGCTTTCAACTTCACATCAAGTACTTTCCTACTTTAAATAATATATTAACCTGAGAAAATGATTCACTCGTGGCTTTTAACTAAAACCACAGTAGAATGGATGCCATTGAAATATTGACATGCAAGCATTGTTTAAAACTGTGTGTCACAAGTTACATCACTAGCATAAGTCACAATTGAAGTACATTCCTGGGAAAGTCTTGTAGATCTTTGGCAGTAAAAAAGATGTGGTTACATCAAGAAGCACTGTGTCACAAGGAAGGCAACCACAGGCAACAATTAGCAAAAATGATGAAAGCACTTCTTTCCATTCTTGAAACTTATTCAGTCCAGAGGTATTGGCAGCTCATTCAAGAGTCCCATGCACATTTACACAAGACAAAGATGGAATGCACACACAGTTCGATTCAAATTTTCATACAATACAAATGTCGCAAAGGCTAAATACAATGTCCTGGCAGACCATTTCTTGATTAAACCCTTTCAGTGCCAGATTCAGTTACCTGGTGCATGTAAAAAACACCAGGGCTTCTCTGGCTAATGTGTAAGTTTGAGCCGACCGGGTTACCCTGGTGTGTAACCGGCTAACCTTAAGGTTACAGATTTGAATCCCGCCCAGGACATGGGTGTTGTGTTTGTCCAGATGGAATTTTTTTTTAACTTGAAGAGGTGCAAAATGAACATGAACATCGGAGCACCCTATAAAATGAAAATAGTACTACTACTATGTAGGTTTGAACTTGGACATTTTTTCATCAACCCTAATACCAATGTGTTGAAGCTATTTTTCAACACCCAAAACACTCACGTGACAAGTAATCATCGATTATTAGCCAATCAAAATCCATGAACAAATAGATTGGTCCACGGAATTTTTCCCTCATACTACAAGGGCAGATAGATTGAACTCCTTTGGCACTGAAAAGGGTTAATGTAGTTGAACAAACCACCTTTATGTCCTCCTACAAAATAGCCATTTGGACAAAAACCATATCGATTACGATGTCATGAATATTGACTTGTGAAGTACCCATTCACCAAAATAATACAGATGTTATATGTATCCCATCTTTTACGCACATGTGTACATACATACATACAAAATATATTGGATACTAAAAATCACATACCAGCACAGGAAAACACACAGACATAAACATGTATAACATACACATAGTTATAGAACAAATAGAGAACCAGTCTGCACACAAAAAAAAACCCAAAAGAAGAGCAGTGCACTTTTGGGATGCTCCCGGTGGTACACGGACGATAAAGGGAGGGAGTCAAAACTTCATAGAACATTAAGAGACACTCGTATGGTACTCGTTTGAAACTTGCATGTGTTATGGCAATGACTTCCCTTCTTCATCAAGTGAAGAAGGTCAAGGTGAGCGAGTAAGGGGAAAGGGTCAAGACGGTCACTACAGAGTTAAGGGGGCTTAGAATGGGAGAGACTCTAAATCCCAACAAATCCAGATCAACCCACAAATTACAGATTTTTACCAGTGAGTACACTGCTTTTATCTTTAACCACAGCAAAACCATGGTCCAAACGAATTTTTACTTAAATATCCAGGTCATTCATCACAGTGGAATTGGAAACATAGATCCATCAAAAAAATAATCTGCAAATTATTGCTCTTTTTGCCTTTGGATCTAAGTTTCCAATTCAGATCATCAACATGATGCCATGTTCATCAAATCAGGTATTATTATTGAAATTTCTGGAAACAAATTAAAAATTAAATAATCAATCATTGATCTGATACTTCTATTAGTATTTTAAGTGAGCAAGAGTAACATTGGAATGCTTTGACATTCAGCGGCGGTGGCGCAGGCCAGACTTCACCACCGCAGAATGCCACATGCACGAATAAAAACACATCAACGGTTCAGTTCTAATTGGCAACAGAGACAACTCTAGGAATTCTTTGTGGGACTTAGAACAGTGTTTTCAGCAGCACACTTGCATTTTGAATGTGCCCCATCATTAGCTGAACATATGACAAACAATTGGTATGACATACACCTGTACAGCCCCTGAAAATGTTGGAAACAAATTGACAAACTATTCGTAAGAACTGTTGTTTAATCATCTACAAAATCTGTAAGATCAGTTATGAACCCTGGCATGTGATTGATTCTTACAGATATTTTGAACCTGTATCGAATTAAATTCACTGAGGATTAGGCTGTTGCCTGTTGAAATTCCATAATGAAACAAAATATAAGTAGTATCTTTTATACATTTCCACAGAACAAAATAATACAAGACTGGTTCCGATGATAAACATACCAATGATGATGATTATCATGGAAATCAGTCATAAAATATTTTGTTCTGTGGGATTACATAAAAGATATACATATAATTAAATATTGTTTCTGTATCAAACTGTCCCAAAGTTTGTCCCATCCACTTCATGATGCAAGATCAGAAGTACCAGTGTCTCAATGCCAGGAGTTTCAAGGACCAGTTATTTCCAGGGCCATCACAGTAAGTGAAATGCTATGGATTTCAGGGCCACTTCAACAATAGTCACATAGGTGGAAAGGTCCACATCTTGCCAACACCATAGAAGGGCCAGAGCATGGCAATGTCTGAATTTTACTGAAAATTAATCGGACTACACAACCCATGGATGCCTTCCCCCAGAGCAAGCCATTTATGCCCTGCAACATTTTGAGCTTGCTGGAGAGAGAAAGAGAGAGAGAGGAGTGGCGATAGCGACCAAACGACTCTTAAACCACGGCAATGCACTTTTTGAGAGATATTAAAACTGCTGGTCATCCCATATCCACTTTAAATTCTCCAGATTTGAGAATCCTGAGATCTTTTACTCTTTGCCAAAAAAGTCAATTCGAAACTTTGTTAAGGGCAACATTTTGACGCCAAAGAAGAAACCGAGATGGAATCGCAAGGGGCATTTGACAGCCTTCGACTAGAACTACAAGGGATCAATCACTTGAAGCAGAAGTGAAACACTAAGATCATTGCGTAAGAACAAAGGGGGGATTAAACCAAAGAAGATGAAAGTCAATCGTGGACAAGTCGAGCCAAGTTTTTAACAACACAGCCCCTGATTTTTTAGAAAGCACCTAGTTTTAGATTTAGGGCATTCCATCTCATTTCTGTCACATCTTGCAGACATATTTTTATTATTTTTCCCTGGTGAAATAACACCACTTGAGAGAATGATATGTATTAACAGAAATTAAAATTAAATTAGTCAAGTGAATAAAAAAATGTTTCAACATAAAAACTACATTGTTTTATCCTGGAAGAAGAGTGTGGACCCTAGGGTTTGAGAAGCACCAATTTTTTTTAGAGTAAGCCCACCACTGTATTCAGAATGAATGATAGAGGCAGGAATGTAGATTTTATATATAAGCATTTGAACAGAACTCCAAGTGTCTAGATCGATACCCAACAATTCTTGGCTCTGGAATTCACCCTGAAGATGATGGAAAGCTACAAAATGTCAGTGCTGATCAACACTTTGGACCCTGTGGGAAACACAAGAACTCTTCCTCCAGGCTGTTCACCTGGGAAACATGTTACACTGTTACATTTCATGCTGATTCTAAATATGTAATAGTGATCCCCAGTAAAGAATGACATGTTTTCATAAAATGGTGTATGATTTGTTTACATAATCAATTTCTGTGTTGTCACCATGAACTCTAGTTCAAGCTGCATTTTACACTCTGGAGAAGAGGAAATATTTTACTAATCGACACAGTGAAATGTTCAATAATAATTGAAAATTTTGATTATTTGACATATAATTTTAATTTGGGTGATGTTTCATATTTTGATTTATACAAATAGCATCGATATGGATGTAACTGTGCAGTGAAAAAATAAATGTATTGATTGAATATTCAACACTGAACATCATTCTATGAAGAGTTGTGAGTGCAAAAAAATATGATATTCAAACACTAGATAATAATGCTCAGGGGAATAAAAATTATATTAATGTGAATTGGTGTTGACTGCTGTGGTCGCTGCCGGACATAATAAAAACTGAGATGCATCAAAATTCATGATAATTTTACCATGATCAAAAATTGCCCAAACTAACATAAACCTTGTCTTATACAGAGTTCTATTAAGTATCAGATCAAAGTACAAAAAATATAAACATGCTGAATAAATAACTGATGGACTAATAATCTGATTGGTCTCAAATAAGTCATGAGGTTCATTTCTACCTTCCTCTGCCCTCATGGAAAGATGAGTAAAGAGGGGGTGGGGGTTCAGTCATCCCACAGGGTGCAATTCCATAACTGGCACACACAACTATCATTTCACCAGGGTTCCCCTCACACCCTGATTCCATTCTGCAGCTAGAGAGGAGGGAGGGAGCCACGATCATCCTGGGCAAAGTAGATGCACCACGGTATAGCACCTCTCTGCATCACAGTGGCTCATTTCCCTCCACGAATCCCAAGTGAATTTTGAAACAATCACACACACATATACACAACCAATATAAACAAGTTCCTCATTGAGAGGTATCGTCAACAAAAAAGGGCTGACTCATAGAGGAAAAAAAATCTTGCCGTCCCCCACAGGTGCATGAATATGATGCAGGATGTGCAATGATGCCCTCTGACAATGAGGTCGGTGCTCACACACATGTGAGAGAGAGAGTGACCAAACGCATGCTCCCCCCTCACACTCAGTGGACAGAGTGCTCTCTCTCCCCCACGGCACCAACAGCTCCCCCCCTCCTGTTGGCACCACTGCACTCCCCCCTCCTGGTTGACGAAGGTGGTACCGTTGCTGGCACCACTGAGGAGGGCCACGAACCCCTGGACGTTGCCTGGAGGGAAGGGGATACGTCCCCTGCCTTGGTGCTGCCCTCTGCTCCCTCCTGCTGCTCCTGGAGCTTCCTCCACGTTTCACCCAGTGCCTTGGCGAAGTGGTCATCAACTGTGTAAACAGATTGGGGGAGAGGGGAGGAGATGAGTCTAGATGGAAGCACAATAGTCACCTGCACACTGACATACAAAAAACATGCACACACACACAACATGAGAAATTTCCATACGTCCACAAAGAGCGAAGACAACTGTGTGCACACAGACAAACAATGATGTATCAGATGTGATATGGTGGAATTTAATAATAATTGACATTAAAAATGTGTAATTTCCCACAAAATAAACTCCATTTCTTTCTTCCTGGGGTGTCAATGTTACCACATTATCATCAGGCTTAGCCCTACTTGGGAGTGACTACTCATTCTAGACATCTAGTATTGAAATATATGTACAGTGAAACATCTCTCTCTCTCTCTCTTTTGAAGGGTCTCTTCTGAAGGAGTTGTGGAAGGATAGAGGA
>WURS02456404.1:0-13859 GCA_011762765.2 Rhinocypha anisoptera | reverse complement strand
ACATCATCAGGTGGCGACATATCGTTGCGACGAAACCTGGGTCGTGTAGAAAATATATTTTTATGTGGAATTTCAAAGTTTGTATCTCATTAAATCATGAAGCAGATCCACGAAGTCACGCCGGAAACTATTTCCTATAAATGTCCTTTAGTGCTTTTTTTTTATTTTCATGAAATGATTTTCAAAGCCCCCGACGGTAATGGTTTTAGAGAATCTCGGAACATTTTAACTCGTAAGCCACATAGTTTAAATTGAACTTTACTCTATGTAACATCAATTAATCTTAAGCACTAGTCGCAACCCCAACCTACACTGAATTTTTTAACCCAAATTTTATAATAATTTCCACTATCCAATCGCTCAAGTGACCCATGCCCATTAAATTATTGTGTGGAATTTATACTTCCAAGGAATCCTGCCGTAATGCTTAGTATTGGTCAAAGAGAAGATCATCCATCACCACAAGTCTGGTGGAGAAATAGGCCTCACGCTAATCAATATTAAATACTTGATATATTTATAGTTAATTCGTCAGGACTCCCTGAGGCCATTTTCATTTTTTGGCCAAATGGGCTTCAGTTGGCGTTGTGCTGGATTGGAATTCGGTCCAAGAAAATCATCTTTTGGTCCTGCAATTAATTTTTTTTAATAGCTAAGAATTTGATAAACTTGAATTTTATCTTGAAAGCACATCAACATCAAAATATTTAATATTTTCTTTCTTCCCATAAGAAACCCAGAAAAAAAGAAAAACCGTGATATTGATATGAGTTTTCCTTAAATTCCCTTTCTCTTTCGACCACACATTTGCAGCCGTTTCCTAATTCCAAACCTGCTTAGAAATTTTTGACTGAATAAGTGTATATATAGTAAGTATTCAGGAATGGTTGTGAAATGTGAAAATATTTATTCATGTTCAAGTTCTCAACGTTGTGCGATAAAAGTCTTCTGACACCCGCAGAAAATCAATAATGAAATTTCATTTAATGATCTAGCGTTAAATATATAAAGAAAAACTTATATGTGTGTATTCGTGCCTTATTTTTCCTCGGGTCACATGAATATTGCATTCCAAAAATGTTCAAACGGTGGAATACATGTATATATGGACAATTAGCTCGCTTCATTTTAATTCCAATTTCATTATTAACTTCCAGTTATAGCATGTATTTCAGAGTCTTCTAAAAGGAAATATTGCCTGTGGATATTTTGTGAACGAAATAGAGTCAACGTTTATGACAAACGCATTATGCTGATAAAGATGGTGCCTGCACTCTAGAATAGGAGATAGAGTAAACAACAAGAAATTTTAACACTAAAACACGGTAGTAGGGAAATAAAACGGTTGCGATCTCCACGTGATAAAAAATTGTATTTCCTACAAGTTTCCATGTACTACCCTTGTATTTTCAAGTAAAAATTATTTTTTCAGTTATATTAGTAACGAAAAAAAGAATTTTTTTTCCTCTCTTACTTTAGTAGTACATAGTAGGAACACATTTTCTTTTCTTGCTATTATTTCTACAAATCACACGTGAATCTCTACCGTATACATATATATATATATATCAGAGGATTTGAGAGTCATGACCTTAAAATATGTCGGAAGATAGAGATGTTGAGATTATGTACTCGATACCGAATTAAAATAACTTATAATTTGCTATTTTCTAATGAATTTCCTTCAATATCTACGTAGATGGCCTATCCCTTTAGAGTTCTTTACCTTTTATCTTAATCAGAGAATATACACAGACGTCTCTGCCTCATTGAGTTTGTACACTACATCAAAGCGACTGCGTTTTTTCTCCACTAGAACACTTAAAAATCAATATGAATGACTATATTAGGAAGAAAATGAGGTTTTCGATCCTTTATTTTATCCAGTAGGCGCGTTTCAGTTGAAAAATGGATAGGTACATAAATTCATACCAAGTAAAGCGTTCCACGAATTCATATGGACATATTCCATCAACATCATTGCAACATATTACTAATTTCTTCTCATTTCTCCTAATTAACGATACATAATATGTTAAACTAAAACAAAAAACGAAAGTAAGATCTAAAAAGAAAATAAAAAATGAAAATATGATGGAATGAGGTATCTATTACTCAGTCATGATAGATATATTGAGAAGGAGAATTCATGAAGTTGAAAATTTAATATTATTTGATAAATATTAAAATGGAATACCATCAATCACTTCTCAATTTACAAAGCTCAGAAGTATATCCAAAACCACCAGTAAAACGATAGTGTACAGTTTGTGGCGCAGTCCCCCTTCCATTGTAAGGGAAAATATGAAAAAAAATAAAATATAATCAAACACCTAGGCGATTTTTTTTTACTTTTCAGCGTTGAAAGAGAAGGCGAGCTTATCAGAATTCTGGAATATAAATAACCTCATCAGGCAGTCAGTCGAAATAGATAAGCATTGAAAACCAATGGATCAAATCATATATGAAATAAACTGACAGTGTTAACCATAGGTTTCTTGAGTCCTAAGAAATACAGTCACCATCAGGGTTATTGTTTAAAAAAATAATAAAAAAATTAATTAAAAAATCTTGAATTTGCTTTTATGATTTGAAAGCATGCGGATTTCCGCCAATCAGCGTATAATTGTGGCGTATTATTTCACCAATAAATTTTAAATGGAATATTCGAACTCAATTTGAAAACCGTAACCAAACAAACTTTGGGAACCATCCTCGTTTCAACTGAAGTACTCGTAGAATTAACTCACACGTGGGAAGAAACTTCCATAGTTTAGAAAAGATATACATTAATTAGTTGCACTCACCAACCATGGAAATGCTTCCTGCAAGGCCGTTGACCGTTTCCGTCAATTTCCTCCCATCCTTTTCATTCTATGAAGAAAAGTAAACAAAATATCTATTTATTTAGAAATTTAATCTCTTTTCAAGGTGGTAATTTAATCTCTTTTCTTTGATGGTATTCATTTTCTCTTCAATGTTACATATAAACCTGCTGTTCTAAACAAATGTCTTTCCAAAAATCTGAAATCTTGGTAATAACTTCGAGAATATTCTAGAATTGCAAAGGACATCGACATAACGATTAACAGTACATTAATAAAAAGGCGTGAAGACATGAAAATTCTAATTGCCCCTTCGCTAGTGGCTTATCAATATAGCTAAATCAATATCAATTTGCAGTAGGAATTGTGGTTTCAATCTGCTTATCATATACACTACACCTGGTTTCGAACAGAACCGTATTTTTAAAGAAAAAGGCAAACGAATAAAGTGAAGATCAGTCTGATAATAGTACAGTCTAAGGGACTCGCGTTGAAATAGCCGTGTTGAGGAATTAAATACGGCAGAATATATAACAAAATCAATCTGAATTTGATTGATATATATGATTCGAGAAAACCTTCCACTAAGTGGAGAGTCCGAATTTAGATGTTTCACAAAACGATATTACAGCGTAGGGCAATCGGTTTTAGTGCTTTTTTAAGACGCGGCGTATCACTTGTATCACACGGCGCCTATCCCGTAACATACGGGATAGACGCCGCGATGTAGTATTGTACAAAAATATTTCTAACATATAAGAGATACATAATAAAAATATAAGTTTTGGTGTGTATGTTTATGGATTACCTAGCCTAACCTTAGGTGCATGATGGGAATTAGTATATTTATTTTTTAATGTGTGCCATCTCTCCCCGATACGCCATATATATCTAGAAAATTTTACTTATTTGGAGGAAAATGGATATTTCTGCAGGGAAATTAGATGAATGTTTGCATAATAAAAGGAAACTTTTGGGAAAAGAAAATATATGATTACAAGAAGTAAAGACATCAAAAGTAATAGGTTAGTTAAAATTCTCTCATGAAACTTAGCGTTGCACGGATCTGGTCTGGAACTTGGTCATTGAGGAGTGAGGATCGGCGTAGATCGGAGGATTTTAATATGGCTAATGATGATTAAAATAAAGATGACGGAGAGGAAAATAAACAAAAGAAGTGCTGAGAATGATGGGGAGGGAAGAGAGGCAGTATTTTGGAGAAGTCCGAAGAAGACAGGGTAAGTGGGCAGAAGGAATGCTTAGGAGGAGATGGGGATGTCGGAGATAGTGTGTTGGGCAAGCGAGATAGAGGAAGAAAAAATAATAGGGATTTTGGAAAGGATGGTTGCAGGTAGGAAGTATAGAGATATGAAGTACGAGTATACAGAGATGAAGAGGGATTTTATCATTGGTACGGTATACGACTCTTATTTATTGAATTCCAGTAGGTTAATTTTCTAATCTTCATTAATCGTAAATTTTAAGGTTAAATGCAAGAGAGGAACTAACGGTCCTAATTTCGCCAGAATAATAAACACAAAATTATTATTATTATTATTTTTGTTGGATGAGTATTATCTAATTAATAATACGATATAAGGTTTTTCCTAAGAAATAAATACAATCACTTTTCGCTTTACACGATGGATTTCCGTCATTGGCCGGTTTCATGAGATTTTTTCAGAAAGCTCGTAAACTGTTTTAATTATATGGTAGCCAATGATTGTTTATGGATGAAGCCTTCACGATCAAGAATGTATTAACTGGGAAAAGTAGTTACTAATGTCCGAAGTAGGTGTTGTGTCTTTTTTAAAAGTATGAACAATTGCTTTTTGAGTCAAAAGAATTTTTTTCGAAAACCAGACACCACTTTTCTTCAATGCTACGTATTCACTGACTTTCTAGCAGAGTTCTGGCTGCTCCCCTCTGAATGGAATCCGCGTTGAAGGGACATCCTTTCTACTTCATTGACCCCAGAAAGGGAATTTCGATAGCAAAGCTTGGCATCATCACAACTGAAGTGTTTCAGGAACCTTGCCTTTATTTGTAAAAACGCAGAAATCGGTAAAAAGACCCTCTTTGGAATAAAATGGTCGAAATACAGTAAATTCTGTATAAGGTAAAAAAATTCATTTGATGTTTGAATAATATTCATGTCAATGCTTGGAAATGTTCTGCCTTCTTTAGTGGTAGCGGGCCATGACATTTATTAATGTCGCCTGCCTTACAAATTTTCAACGAATCCAATATGTGAAATCGATAGTGTTATGTTGCACTGCATTTCAAAATCATAACATCGGGAATACACATTGCAGAGGCTAAGAGACGGAGTGGGAATCGCATCCGAGAAAGATAACAATTACGAGGTGAATACGAAAAAATGTTACTGAGAACTTTTCATCACGCGTTAGTGTTTTATGAAAACAAAAATTTCATATATTTGACGAATTAAAAAAAAATATTCGCTCTTGAACTGATGGCCTTAAAAATAAAGCCGTTGGCTTTTAATTAAAACTCTACCCGATTCAAATAGTTGTCCGAGGAAAATTTTTAATGACATTTTGTGGTGATTTCCAAAATTCATTGGTAAATGAAATAAATATGAATTGCAATCATTTAATTAAAATATTCACATTCTAAAATGCTAAAGCAATAAGGATCCTCGCCATATGCTATACTGAATTGGAAAATTGATGTGTTAAATCGTTTAGAAAAATATCAAGGATAAATAGCTTGCTAATTAGCATAAAAGGAAAGGTATAAAATCTCGTATTTTATTGTGGCCTTTATGCAGAAAGATATCAAATCGACAAGTAAAAATCGAAGGTATGGTGAAATAAAATTAAATTTAGTCTTGTGTCGCATTTTTCAAAACTGCCCTGGGAGGGAACGATTGTTACATATTCCATTCTTCGTGTTCCAGTCATTTCTGCAGAATTACAACTGGGTCTAAGGCTGCTTTAAGATGCTCCGTGAAACTAATGCTAACACTTTTACAATCACTTTGTTAATTTTCTTCTACATTCACATCGTTTTTTTCTATAGTACTTTTGGCTAATTAAATTTAAATAAGGTTTTTAATCTCTTGAAGCTATGCAAAAACCCCTATTATTTTCCTCCGTATTCCTCTACAGGCAAAATTATTCCTTATTTTCAAATCTACGAGCACTGCTCCTCTTGATAAATTTCCATCTAATTTTATGCCTCTCCGAATTTGAGTCAAAAGAACTTTGCCGAATACATTTAAAATTTATTTTTTTCTTCCACTGGCTTATTTCACCCTTTGATTCTTTCTTTAAAAACACACCACAAAATCTTCCTCTCTATGTTCATTGGTTTTTCTCGATGGGAATATCACGAGGGAGTGTAAGTGTAATCCACTTGGTAATAACTCAATACATAAATTCTATACCCCAAATAATAAGTCGAATAGTTTTTTAATTAACTTATAATGTAATTATCAACTGAAAAATTCGAAGAGTTTCTGAATGCCTACGATTTGGTAGGTGGGAAGATAATTATTCCGACGCATGTTCCGATTACATTGGTATTACAAATAAAAACCTCTATGTAAATGGTAAAATTATAAAATGAGCGACGCGTCAACTGATTTACTTTTATCAGAACGATTTCATTCAAATACTCGATAGAAAATCAGTATTTAAAGCTCGAAGAATCAAAGGAAAGAATTAGTATGCATCGTAACTATTCAAGATGAATTCAATTCGAGGGAATGTGACAAGGGAAAGGAAAAGCCGAAATAAATTGTGGTGCTAAGTCCGTCTCCAACCTACTCTTTGACCACCAGCCATAATTAATTCATGGGAAATTGTTTCATTCTGTAATTTATTTCGAATCCGTAATTGATTGAAAATCAAGCAAAAATCAAGGAAGAATCGTCAAAGAAGAATTCACATTGGTTTAGTTTAAATTACGGTTTAGCTTGAACGGAGCCTTTGACCTGGTCATCTTCTAGGTGTTTTAAATATTAACGCCTCTAAGCGTAGGCCAATACCCTCTACCTCTTTGGAGAGTAATTTTCAAAGCCGAGAGAACTTTTTTTACAAGGAATCAAATGTTTTACAGTTGCGTATTGTATTAATTACTTTTTTATTAAAACATCCCTAATTACGTTTACCTGTAAGTGTTAAATAAATTAGCATGACTATTAAATCTGCCATCCGAAATTTTCACTTATTATCCTTGAATGACAGCCAAAAAAAACGTCTCACCTGCCGTGAGATAATGAACGAGTGAGTTGTGATTGTGCAAAACAGAACGGTGGGGAAGAATAGCCAAAAAGTCTTCCATGGAGCAACACCCGTAAAAATAATAGCAATATATTGAGCAGCAGTGATACATTACTTCTTGCCTCGTAGTTTGATAGTAATAAAAATTCAATTGTGGCAAAGAAAGAGAAAATATTACATTATAATCTGGATTTCTGTTGCAATTAAGGTTCTGCAACGCAAACTGACCACTCGAGAAACATCTGAAAACTTTAAAAAGTGTCAGCGTGTTTTAGATATATAACATCTACAAAAAAAATGATACTACAGTGTCCAAAAAATAATGTGAATTACTTATTTAAAATTCGTGGGTATAATGAAAGGACACAATTGTTTTTTTGTAAGTTGGTAGTCCTGTTCTTGATTTCTATACAGTTTCAAGTCAATATATTCAATTGTTGGAGAGCTACTCGTGTTTTTGTAAACCTAAAAAAATTAGTTTGTCGATTTTCATTGGCTGATTTTGTTGAGCAAAGAATTTGCATTAAATTTTGTTTGCGGAATGAATATCCTACGGAAAAGTTGAGTGTGTTACAGAAAGCTTTTGGTGATGGAGATATGTCGCAAAAAAGTGTTTACAAGAGGTACAAAGACTTTAAAGAAGGCAGAAAAAGCGTTGAAGATGAACGGCGTCCTGGACGACCATCAACGTCAACTGATGAACAAATCTCGTTTGGTTCCAAGAACGCCAAAAAAAAAACTCGTATCGCTCCGCAACCACCGAATTCGCCTGATTCAGCACCGAGTGACTTCTGGCTATTCCCTAAACTCAAAAGACCACTCCGTGAACACCGTTTTAACTCCATCGGGGAAATAAAATCCGAATCGACGAAAGCATTGAAGACCATACCGGAAAAGGACTTCGGACTGCTTCGACAACTGGAAAAAACGTTGGCATAAGTGCATTGTATCGGGTGGGGATGGCTTCGAAGGCGACGACATTGATTGGGAAGGATAAATAATTTTTAAAAACAAATTCACCTTATTTTTTCGACACAGTAGTATTTCATTCCTTTTTCTTCCATTTCGTTCGAAAAAGAAAAAAGTGTGTGCAACAAAGAACTTTGAAAGAGATCCGAGGGGGTTCACTGAATATTAAAAGGTAGAAAAATTCAGTAAATCAAATATAATGCCTGCGTAATGACTGCAATAAAAATGTTTGGAAGGCACAAAAGCATTGAATTCCCAACCAGATTTACCAATGAAATCCAAGGGTATCACCGTAGGAAAAAAGGATAAAATAGTAAAGTTCATTAGTTTCCTCTCATTCATTCATATTACTTTACCTGCACCGCCACACTGTTAACATAAGTTGCGATGCCTGCAGTTGCATTAACGTCGCGATTATCACTTTTTAAAAGCATTTCATGACGGAAAAATTTATTTTCATCATCGTTGGGACCGGACGCCAGATGTATCAAGGCTTATAATAACTTTTAAAACAGGAATGAAAAAACATGATGCATCTGGACCTAACTCGACGTTGAATCCATCCGCTTAGCAGAGTAGGCACTCACCCCAACCATCCTTCTGGATATGCAACCTGGGGATGATTTCGTATCGATAAAAACGTCATTGTTCCCTCCGTTCTCATGGTTATGGATTTTGTTCCGCTGAAATGCATGAACTGTAGAAAGACTTGATTTTTGAATGAATTATTTACGATGCCTCTGTTTTTTTTAAGTAGGAGAGTGAGCGCATCTAGATTTCAACGAGACTCAAGTGACGGATGAGGTGGAGGAATTTTAAAACGCGCGGGATGATAACAACGCCCTTAAAGAGAATGCATTTAGAGCACAAAACGTATGTTCCGACTGAATGACAAAAAAGAATCCAAGACTTAGAAGAGATTTCAAATTCTTTCTCAGAAGAACTTTGCCTATATAAACTTTTAAGCCATAAAAGAATTGTCACGAACTATGCTCATGTTCAAAAATGAATGCTCTATCAAATATATATATATATCAAAATCTTCTCAATTTTGTTTCAATACAGGTTTTGAAAGTCGATACCATAACTCATTCACATTAAGCCCATCGAAATATGGAATATTTGCACTTAAGGATAAGGGTGACAGATCCATAGACTGTGCCTCCGGCTTTCTCGAAGTTCTGACAGCCATCACTTGAATTGGGCCGGGGGTAGCTTCGGGGTAGCGAGATGGACTACGGAACTGAAGGTCGCCGGTTTGATCCTTGGAGTTGACAAATTTTATCGGCTTCAATTTCGACCAAGTTTTGTGAGAGGGTGAGAGTGAAATTCACGGAATTTTCCTCAGTACTGCGATGTGGAAGACTATGAGAAACTACCACATTAACCTCCCTATAAAATGCAGCTTGGCTATAGTAAACCGATCTCCGGATTAACGTACGAATGAATGAATGAATTACATCTGAGTGTCCAAAGGTTGAACTGGATTTAAACCAAAATTCTGACCAGTGTTGAAATGGCACTGCCCAAAGGAGTCACAAAGTTCTTCGTTAAAAATATGATTCATCATAGAAATTTTCGAAAAACCTCGAAATAATCACAACGTGAAAGCATTTTGAAGAGCTTTACTGCCAAGGACATTATGCGTGGATAGTTTTCAAGGAGTCTCCTTCACTGAAGAAGAACGGAAGTTCGGAAATTTTTCAATATGTGTGTTCCGTCCTTAATTTATTTGTTTCGGTGTTTATCGTCCCGTGTCTCATCATTACTATATACATAATACAGTATATATTATATATTTATTTATATATATTAGGTATTTAATGACTCACATAATTATGAAATATTTCGAGAATACTTGCCCCTTCGTCGGTCTGGAAGAACTGCTCGTCGTCGGTTCTTCTCCCAGACCGACGAAGGGAAAGTATTCCCGTAATATTTCTTAATTATGTGAGTCTTTTAAGTGTTTCTTTATATATATATATAAAATACTAATAGTCACAGGCCTGACAGATAAAATATAATCCAAATGGGGAAGAACGACAATTCACTCATTTACCGTTGCAAGTAATAGATAAAATTAACATAGTAACGAATTCCTAATCTACACGGTAATTTTCAATTGACTTCCTGTTTTAACATATTAAGATGACAAAAAATTAGTATGCGTTCAAATCTAGTAACTAAAGTTTCTAAATCGTATTTTCCGGCCTTTTAATTAGCATTAGTAGACGAATATCTTAGGTTTCAAGACTAGCACTCGAGATGTGTCGATGGACGATCACCCTATGGTCAGCGGATTTCAAACTTTAAAAGATAGGGAAACAGCTTTTTAAGGGATTGAATTTGAAGTATGAACGTTTAAATATGACATAATAACTGGCTATCTCAATTTTCTCCATCTGCGCTCTCTTTACTTTATTTTGAGTGAGAGAGTTTAACATATTAGAAGTAAGATAAGTCAATCGCTTAAATACAGTTGCCACTCCGAGCATGGAATATTCATGAGGAATTGAGTAGCATAAATTATAACTTACCCACGTTGAATCTGTTTTAATGACATGCTTACAAATTCTTACCACCTCCACAACGATAACAAGAAACTGCCTCCAAGAGAACGTGAATAAATCCCGTAGCAAGCTAGGTTGATTTCTTAGCCAACAGAACAGAACATTTATGGGCATGTCTTTGGGTTTGATTGGTACTGAGTAAGAATGGGAGAGTAGGAATTTGGTTTGAAGATGACGACGAACGCATAGACGTAATAATGTGGGAGAATGGCTCAAACAACTCTATAGAAGAAATAAAATAAGTGAACAAGGTTATTAGGTTCACTTAGAAGAATCATAGACCGAAGCAAACTAGGCTCACTTCCCCAGGTGCCCTTTTAATAAATAAGATTGGAAATTGCACCACAATCATGGGTGAGAGAATTGATTAATATGATACTAGTTCTTCCTACCTGAGAACATTGCAGATTAACACAATTATTTTCTTCACACGAATTCAAAATGTTTCCCACAAGGAGGAGAACGAAATACTGAGAATTAAATACACTCAACCAAAATAACTGAATTAGTGAATGAGGTCTGATTAATTTATACAGCAGGTTTGAACTTTGACCCGGAACTCTTCCCTAGAGTGGTCTGAGGTTATATGTAATCTCGGGCGAATCAACCAGAGTGTTTTGTGTAACGGTGCGAACCTTTTGGTAATCGTGTTTTAAATGAATCATATATCAAATATGCCTCATAATATATATTTGTGAAAATGGCATTTTATTAGAATGCTGAATGATGAGATGATTTCGAAGAAAATCTGTAGCGTCAGTTAAACGAATAAATGAAATTAAAATTATGTATCGGGAATTTCTCGTAAAAGAAAACGATCCTTCAAGGGGGGGATGGGGGGGAGGGACTTCGGCAACTACATTCCCTCCATGGTCTACCACGAAGGATACGTGATATCCAATTCATTCTCTTCAGAGAAGAATTAACTCGAGTGACTCATCCAGGTTTTAGGTATATCTTCTCGGAAATGACGGCATTAAAATCAGGATTTAAAACATATGCATACATATATAGTTAATCATTTCTATTTTAAGCTATTGAAATACTATGGTTCATTAAAGGAAACAAAAATAGCTTTGAGGGAGATAAGTTTATTCGGAGGCTCCAAACAGAAAAATAGTTTTATTTCATATGAAATCTTCCTTTCGCGTACAGCATAATTAAAACTAATTCAAACAAATTAATCTCATTAAACATTGGACCCGAGGATGTGCGGAATTAAATTTTTAGGTGTTCATTAATAACTCTCTTGAGAGTGTTTCGAGTCATGCCATTTTTAAATCATGTTATTAGGACTTCCTTCGGTCTTAATCTGGAAATTAGTGATGGAAAGTGGAGTATTTTTTGGAAATTGCCTTTCATTAATAGTCTACATTGTATAAAAACGAAGTAAAAGTAGCATAAAGAAGCACTAAAAGGCGAAAACCAGAAATATCTAATATTTTTATCAAACTATATTTAATTATTTCCGTCAGTCGTTTGACACCTTAATCCTGTTATCTCGTTCACGAAAATAATTCTTTTCGAACATCACAACCATTTTCAATGGACGAAATCAATATCATACGGTTTATTATAAAGATACACATATTCTAGGATAATATATTTTAATCCCATAGTGCCACACTGTTATCTGTAACTTTTGTTGAATTTGTTACACTTGGTAATGACACTAATAGGACATGAAATTATTTTACCTTCAATGTTCATTTACATCTACGCAATACCCTACAAGCCGCAGCAAGGGCGTGTGGCAAGGAGTGAGTGAGCCATAACCAGGTATGCATCCCCACATGCATATATTAGTTATAATACGCATGCAAAGAAACTACTTTGATGCAAATGTTTCAATGACAAAATAAAATACATGTCATGCTGGAAAAAATCAATTAACAATTATATTTTTTAAACATTTAATATATTTAATTAATTAATATAAAAATTAATCAATATTTTTAAGTTAATATATGCACATATAATACACTAGGTAGCCTAACTATTATCTCAGAGCTTGTGGTCATCTTTATATTGGTGTCTAATTGTGTGCGGAAAAAATGACATTCTATATCCATCTGTTCGACAGTTTCTTTCCCTGATTCTATGACCGTGATCTGATCTAACGTAGTATGCTGGCGCTCGTAATATATTGTTTTTATTGCTGTAGTATGTGTTGTATTTTACGTTGTGCACTTAAAAAATCTGGAGGCCAATTCAGAAGCTTTGAGAAAGTATGGCAAATGTAAGAAACAAAACATGAAGAGCGGCATAAGCTCTGCACGATTTCATGTCCAAGTCTTTAGAAAAACATGGATAGGTTATTTAAGAGGTTTGTTCAATAAAGAAGAAGAAGAAAAAGAGAGAAGTGAGAATTAATAAGAGAGAAGAAAATAAGTTGATGTAAGGAGTAGAAGGGAGAAGTCAGGAGAGAGAAGAAAATAAGTTACAAGTGGGGAGAGAAAAAAAGTTCCAGGCTGCCATCCTAAGGCACATTGGGCGGAGAAAAAATAAAATATGGTTAGTGCTGGAATGCAGAAGGCCGCGTCAAACGGGAGAGTCTTCGCAGGAGAGGGGTGGAGGCAGAGGCGTAGAGATTCGACAAAATCGCTTGACCCTATCGGTCATACGCTTTCATAATCAAAGCACGTTACGGCACCACACTCACCGGAGGGAGGCCATCGGGATGCATTTTCGCATTTCATCATCCCACCTAGCGTTGCGGAGTGCACGAGATCGATAATACTCCAGTGACACGCACGCCAGTCGCAGATTCCACGAGTCGAAAGCAGCGCCCTCGCAGACGTCGTGTTGAAGGTGATTCAATCACGTGCCCGTACGCAGTTTCGCCGGTGACCTCTCAAACGAAAATGTCAATTCTGCGATAAAAATACATGAAATCGTGTCTTGAAATGAGATGTAGTACATTTTTAGGCATGATAATACCTAAAATTTACGAAACCACCTAAAGACATTTCTTAATTTTCTGCCACGTCGTACCTATATCCTTTTTTTAATCGCCTTTTTATTTAGGAGAGATGAGAAAGTAATAAAATCGAGATAATTCGATCCATATTGAGCCTTCCAGCTGATGTAACACCTATTTGAGACTACATTGCAGAAGAGGGCCTATGAGTTCAATATTCTTGTAAGCAACTGAGGATAATGCATCGTAGTAGCAGTAGTATTTTTGTTTATAGGGTGCTTCGACGGCTATGGTCATTTCGCACCTCTTCAATTCATAGAAAAAC